>JAHIAM010002451.1:0-46451 GCA_021605205.1 Aegilops longissima | reverse complement strand
TTTTAAAAGTAAAATATGGGCCCAAAAAAGTCCCAAGGGAATTTGGGTTTTCCCCTTTTTAAGGGGAGAACTTATTAAATTTTTGGGAAAACCCCCAGTTTAAACCTTTTCCCTTTTAAAAAAAATTCCCGGGTCTTGAGGAAAATTTGGGGGAATCGACTATGGATTTGGTTGAAAACATTAAGGGGAAAAAAAAGGGATTTCAAAAAAAGTTGTTTTGGAAAGGCCTTTTTCCCTTTGGTTTGTAAAGGGTTTTTGGGAAATCCCAATTTTGGGAAAAGGGCGGGGGCAGTTTTGTTTTTGTTGTTTAAACTTTTTTCCCCCTTGGAAAATTTTTTGTGGTTTAATTGGGGGTTTGAGTTTGGGAACTTTAAAATTTTGGGGTATTTTTTGGGCCCGGGTTTTTTTAAATTTCCTTTTTGGAATTGAAAAAAAAAGGGTTTTTTTTGGGGCTATTAAAAAGGGGGTATTGGGGAATTTTAAAAGGGGAAAAGTTTTTCGGGGGAAAAAATTTTTTACCCTTTTTGGGTTGGGCCCGGATTAAATTTTAAATTTGTTTAAATTTCCCAAAATTTGGGGTTAAATAAGGGGGCCTTTTTGGGTTAATTTGGGTTAAAAGGGTTCTTGGTTTTGGGGTTTAAATTTTTTAAAATTTTGGGAATATAAAAGTGGAAAAAATTTCCTAAAAAATAAAGGGTTTTGGGCCCGTTTTTTTTTTTGGGGTCCAATTTCAATTGGGGGTGGGTTTTTTTATTTGATTTAAAAACCCCCTTTGTTGAAACCCAAAAATTGGGGCGTTTAAAAGAAAAATTTTCGGGGCCCGGGTTGTTTGGGGAATTTTGGTTTGGGGGTTTTTTCCCAAGATGGGGGGAGGGAAAAACCCAAAAAAGGGGGAAAAAAAAAAATTTCCCTTCTTTTTTTCATTCCCCCCCTTTTTTTCCCTTTGGTTAGAAGGAACCCGTTTCCCCCAAATACCAAATGGGGGTGGGCCTTTTTCCCGAAACCCGAAGGCCCGGGGCCCCCAAACCCCAAAAAAATGGGGCCCCCGGGGACCGGGCCCCTTTTGGGGTCCCTGGTTTTCCAAAGGTTTGGGGGTGGTTGAAAAAAAGGAAAAAGGGGAAGGGGGAAAATGAAAAAAAAAAGGGGGGGGGGAAAAATTAGAAAAAAAAAAAAGGGAGGGTAAAAAAGGAGGGGTTTTTTTCCTTCCCAATCCCCATTCCCCCCTTTTTCCCCTTTTTTTTCCCCTTGGGAAATTAGGCCCTTGGGGGGGCCATTGGGGTAAAAAAAATTTTTAAAAACCCCAATTTAAAAAAGAAAAAAGGTTTTAAATAAAAAATTTTGGTTTTCCCGAAAAACAAAATTTTAAAGAAAAACCTTTTTCCCTGCAAGAAACATTTAATGGTTTAGGGAAATTTAAAAAAAAAACCCTTTTAAAAAAGCAATTTTTCCTATTTTTAAAAATCTTTAAATAAATTTTCCCAAACAAAAACGGAAAAAGGGGATTTTGAATTTTTGGGGCAAAAAACAAAGGGGGAAAAATTTTGGGGGTAAAATCCAAAGAAAAGGGGGGGGCCGGGAAAACCCGGGAAGGGCCAATTTTGAAGCTTTTTTAAAGAAATGGGGCGGGAAATTAATAAAAATTTAAAAATTTTAATTGGTCGGGCCAAAACTTTAATTTTAAAATTTTGAAAACCAAAAAACCAGCAAAAAAAGGGGTTTCCCCACAAACGTCAAAATTCGCTTTTGGGGGGTCCTAACAATTTAAACCCCTTTTAAATTTTCCCCCTCAGTTAAGGGAAAAAAAAGGGGGGTTAAATTTTTAGGGAGTTGGGCAAAAAATTTTGCTGGGCTGGGCCCATTTAAAGGAGAAAGCTGGGAGGGGGCCCAGGGGTTTTTTGAAAATTAAATTTTTTGGGTTTAAAGGGGAAAAAATTTACTTAAAAAATTTTAAAATTTGAAAACTTTTTTTTTTTAAAATTATTTTTTTCCTTAAATTTTTTTTTTATTTTCAAGTTTTTTGGGAAAAATTTTTTGGTGAATTTTATTTTTTTTAAGGGAATAAAATTTTCCTTAAAATTTTTGTTTTAAATTTTTTTGGAAAATTTTAAAAATTGTTTTTCCTTTAATAATTTGTTTTAAACTCAAAATGCCCTTTTTGATTTTTAAATTTTCAATTTTTTTTTTTCTGTTTTTTTTTTTTTGGGTATAAAAAGGGGTTAAAACCAAATTTATTTCTTTTTGATTTTTCATTTTCCCTTTGTTTTTGTTTTAAAATTGAATTTAAAAGTTTAAAAAATTTTCAACCAAGGGGGGATTAAAAGGGGCCGGTTAAAATTGTTTAAAAATTTTTTGATCCTTGGGGGGCAGGCCTTAAAAATTGCTTAAATTAAAATATTGGGGTTTTTCGGGGAAAACCCTTTTTAAATTTTGAACAAAATTTCCAGGGAATTTTTTACCAAAAAAGGGAAAACAAAATTTTTACCGGAAAATCTTTTACCCCAAATGCCTTGAAAAATGCCTTTGGGTCTGAAATTTTTCCCTTTTTTTTCCCCAAAATTTGGGAATAGAAATTTGTGAACCGAGGAGGGGTCCCGGGGACCCAAAAGATTAATTTTTTGAAAGGTTTTTAAAAAAGGGGCGAAAAAATTGAAACGGTTAAATCCAAACCCAATGCCTTGTTAAAAAGTTTTCCCTTTCCCCTCCGGGAAGTTTCCCCTCTTTTTTCCCCCTTTTTTTTTGGGGCCCCATTTGAAAATTTGGCCCCCTTTCCTCCCCTTTTTTCCCCCGGGGGAAAACCCTAAACATTTCCTTTCCCCCTTAGTGGGGCCCCCAATTTCCCTTTTCATAAATGCGGGGGGGGAGGTAATTGTGGGTTTAAAAAACCCGTGAAAATTTTTCCCCCCCCAAATTCCGGGTTTAAACCAATTTTGGTTTTTTTCCAAACGGGAAAATGAAATTTGGGTGGTTTTTACAGAAATTCCCGGGTTTGCAACCCAAATTGAAAAAAAAACCCATAAAGAAAGTTTAATGGGTTTTTCCAAACTTTTTTTGAAAATTAAATTGGGAAAGTTTTTCCCTATAAATTACAATTTGCCCAAAGGGATTCCAAAAAACACTTCTCACCATCGGTTGTGGGGTTATGAGATCAGTTAACTCTCGATGTTTGGGCGTGCCCGACACACGAGTTTGAGACTTACTGACATCTGAAGCTTGAGCATTTTCTTGGGATAACCTGCCCACAAGTGGAATTCCTAAGATCCGGTGCACTATATGCGAGTTGATGAGGAATCTGTCCACTAGGTAGTATGAAAGACACTGGAAGGGCAATCAAAATAGCGGACAAACAAGCAGAAACATCTTGGAGCTCATGACAACACAGATCTAGAAGGTATCCAAATCAATATCTCGACAAGCTGCTTTTGTGGTTACATTAGCTTTTCACAGACGGTAATGAATTTACGGAAGCTAAGTTTTGTGCTGAACTCTTCTTCATATTCACCCATTGTAACAACTCTGTTGACAAAGATAAAGCGACCTTTAGCAAATGTATTGTTGAACCACATGCTTTTCTTGCACAAGCTTACATACAAGCAGCTAGTCGACCAAGCAGAGACAAATATTTAAGGCGTGATTAAAAATGCAGCTAGAATGAGAGGCATTGATTTGAAAGAAATTTCAACGACACCATAAGATGCATGATAAAAACACCTACTTGAGGCAGCAAGCTGCTTCTTTGCCTATGTACTCCTCAACAAGCTTTTTGTCTGCTGCGTTTTAACTCGATCCTTACTCTCTCTGTTTCTAGCTGGTCATGAACCATGAAATCTTGGGTGACAATCTATGTTCCATTGTGGATGGGGACTGAGTCTCAAGCAGGCGTGGGGTGGAGTCCATCTCATCGAACTCTACATAAGAGGTCACGAGACATCATCGTTACAGGTCAACTATGTAAAGCGGTTGTTAGCAGTCCATGTGAGACCATCATCAACAGCTTGGTCCATGTAAAGGTTTCTAAATCTGAGTTAGTAAGCTGCTTTGCAAAAAGGGATGTAAGTCCTTTGGATCTCTGCTATAGATTGCGGATCTATACAATCATATGACCTGTGACCTCATGTTAGGGATCGAGGATAGTGAATTTTATGCAGTTTTAATTGAGCTCTGCAAGTAATATAATATGTAGTCACGAGAGTGCTTAAGTTTTGCATGGTGGAGATATAACTCAACTTAGCAAAACCACGGTGCAAGCATGCAGTTGGCATGATTAAAGTGAGGTCGATTAGTCCTAATTTTAAATCCATAACCCTTACTGCTTAAGGCAGCACAACAGTTTGAAACACGGACCAGGTGAAGATAATTGGTCGGAACCGATATTCAAATCGCGCCCCACATGATGTGTTGTCTGAGATCACGGTGTATCGCAGCCAGCCAGAATTGCTAGTACCGGTAATTTTTTGTTCAAACATTGAATCGGTGGCATAATCATGGTGATAATGCAATGGATTACAAGCAGGAGATCCGGCGAGTGAGATGAAGGAGACGATAAATTTTCAGTGTGGCGAACTCTGCGGAGGGATCGGGATTAGCTTTCCTTTGGAGAGCTAGAATATGCCTACTTTATGCATACCGATGCTAGATGGAGAAAGATCTGGAACTCATCTTGCGGACGACCCCACAAGTTAGTCAAATACTTGGAGGAACTATTTGAGAGCCCACATGTCGATGTGACTTCAAGTCCACCTACCACATTTTCTCACCCAGACGGAGGTTCTCCCGTGGGACTCATATAAGGCCGACCCACAAGTTAGTGAGAGACTTAAAGGAATTAACTGAGGCCCCACTTGTCGGTCTAAATCGATGGTCAAGTGAAGTCGACCTACCACATCTCGTCACGCCCGAAAAAACATGTGCATCTCTCATGCGTCATAAAACTCACCCCACCTATCAGGTTATTCTTCTCTGACATAAAAAAATAAAGTAGGCTCTCTCTTTCCTTCTCTCTTTCTCTCCCGTCTCTCTCTCTTTTCTCTCTCCCAGATTCAAAATCATTGAAGGAGATCGTTGACAAACTGCGGTAGCGCAGATCCCCTCACAATTTAGAAAGGTGTGAGTTCGAACAATCAGCGCATAAGATTCGGCAATCAAAGGTTAGTAGAAAGGTGTGAGTTCAATTATATAGAAGTATAAATATATCTACATTGCGTGTTAAGTGTAGTACCTTAGTAAGAAAAATTGAGATCGACTTTGAAAATTTTCAACAACGTCTTGCGGGTTTATAACTTTTAGGCAGATGTTGGGAGTTCGACATCTGGTCGGGAACAACAGGATGATCGGTCTTTGAGCGACATCGGCAAGATTATGGGAGGCAGGTAATAGCAAGCAGTTGAACATTAGGGTTTGGTTTTTATTTACGTGGCGTTTGCTATCAAGGTGCTACCATGAGAACATCAATTAGTAGATCATTAAGAAGAACAAAATGATTAATATATCATGGATGAATGTTGTAATATCTGTTTATCCTGCATCTACTACTGTAGTTGAGTATTGAGAGGTGGAAGAAAAAAATCACTACAAAATGAGAAGAAGATGAAGGATGAGATCTTTGTCAAACACGCACATGCTATGCGGGCTGGAGTAATTGGAGTCAAGAGTGAGATACAAGTTCTTGACAAGCGTCCCAACGAGAAGCATGTTGTGCAGCGAGACACACTGGAAGAGGAGCATTCTAAGCGAGCGAGAGACTCCACTAAGCGGTTATGCGAACGAAGAAAACTTCAGCGCTGGTTTTGAGCGTCACGTGGAAGTTTTACGTGCTAATTCTTTGTAATACTCTCGTGCCTCTAATTATTTTTGCTTTCAAGACACGTTGTCCACAAAGGTGTAAGGCGAGCGTTGTGGCCTTGGCGTTTGATGGCGGTCATAATGAAGAGTGCGGGAGTATGAACTTGCCTTGATGCAAGCGAGAAGGATCATTGGCAACAAAAGCATTAGTGTTCAAGGATTGATGCGATTCTGCGAGAGCAAGAAGAGTCAACGACAAAATCAAACATAGGAGGAATAAACTTTCTTGTTCGGTAGCTTTTGAAAGCAATCTGGTGGCAACAAATATGGGCGTGCAACAACATTTAAAGCAAATGTATATTTTTGTGAGCAATTTTTCTTTGTTTTTAATCAGGTATATTTAAATTGTAGTATCTTGCTGCTTGAATGTCATGAGCAAGGAAGCAAATATCATGATTAGTCCATGGATCGATGAAAACATAAGGCAAGGTCCTTTGAAAGGATCACTGCGGCGTCAACATGAGGGTCCTTCAAAGGATCTCCGATAGCATTCAGAATAGTCGTGAAATTACCAATGCATGGAGGTTGTCGCCAAGATTTCTTTGGACAAAGAGGCATGGGAAAACAAAGGTGCGTCGGAACTATGCTTTTCAATTCAATGGACAAACACTTTTATGGAAGAACGGGGTAAAGTGTAAAACATTAGGGCCTATTTATGCATGCAGTGCGGTTGTATATCACGGTTGTATAGGATGTTGTTGTGCCTCTCGGTTGTATGGTGTAGCGAAGCACATCTGTGCCTCTTTGTCCGAATATGTGTGTGTAGCATGGTCACGTTAGTGCTGCTTTGTGTGTAATGTGAATAGTGCCTGCAGGTGTACGCTTATTAGAAATTAAAAAAGCATATGCTGCTCGGGTATCTAATTACATTTCATGCTATGTGCTCGAGGATTTGGCGGAGGGATAACAGATGAGGCAAAAAAACCATATTTCTCCATCCATTTGAAAAAGAGCATAGCGTTCGGAAGCGACAAGTAGCGTCTGACGCCGACAGGTGCATTGTAGAAGCGACACAGTCCCTTGGTTGCCGAGTCTGGGAGAAAGCAGGAGCAGCATTGCACAATCACGACGAGTGGAAAGCGAGTCATTCATGGATTTGTCCGTGCCATGCGGCTGACAGCTGCTGTGCGTGTGACAAACAACGAGCGGCGGCTCCTCGTAAGTGGACACAATGGCTGGCGATGAAACGATGTCGTCAAAAGTGAATCGCGATCAGACGAGCGAAGACATGGTAAACGAGAATCAAAATGGCGCCACCGACCATTGTAGAAAGAAATGGGCGACATGTTCAAAGAAGGCATATACCCATGATTGAGGAAGTCACAAGGCGCTCGAACGGTGGTATGGTATTTGGATCATTGGATGAGTGCTTTTCTTCTTACGCGGATATCACGAGAAAGGTTGGCTTTCTTTGCCAAGCGATCAGCGAGCGGAAGATCGACATATGATCAGCAACTTGACAAGCGGTGTTTGATGCACCAAGGAAGGGCAGAATAAAACAAGCGAGAGACATGTTAAGGAGAGAAGAGCAGCTGCTTGATCCGGACAAGCTGCCCGATCAAATAACGACCAAGAGGATGCGAGATAGGAGGAAATGGTATCGAAGAGCGTGCGCCTAAACACAACCACCAACTTCACCCATCAGTTGGATCTGAAGTTCATGAGATGCTACAAGAAGATGACACCTCGGGAGAAATTCTTTATACAAGTCTTTGCGAAAGCGAGGTTAGAACCGAGGAAGGTTATGCAATTTTCTTTGCCATGGGGACACGGGCGAAATTATGTTGAACCACGATTGACATAAGCAACATTGCATGCGTCGTGAGAAATGGAGGCGGCAGCGATATCGAGAACACCATGAAACTGTTTGCCCGATATCACGAGGCGGAGGCGAGGATTCCACCATGTGGAAGGAGCGAGAGACAATGTAGTCGCCAGCTTTGTTTATCGGGACCCGATCCTAAGTCACACCGATCTAGCATGTAACACATCATATCACTTATGCGGCCTCACGCGACGGTATTCCCACTGGTGTCGCCTTACCATGGCCCGGACCGCTTATGCCTTTTGGCTCACGATATGATAGTGTCGCTAGTATCCATATGACGAAGAACCCGGCCGACATGGCTAGTCGTGAACCCAAAGCGGCGCTTAACCCATGGGGACAGTATACATGAATCACATCGAGCATGTCGGTCATCAACGTATGTATTCGGGTTGTAGCACTGGCTAACAGGACTCCGTATCCCGGCTGTAGCAGGCTAGGCAGGACTCTAATAACACCGCGTGACATTTCAAGGGATGACATAGGAACGGTATGAACACATGCCGCTACCAAGTGTCCAAGAGGTAGTGTCAATAGCAGGACTCGGTGAACCGTGTCAGAAGCGGACTACTATCGCCGTAATCACGAGACTACATTTCCCATATGAGAGGCTGCCAAGGATAAACAACTAGTTTGTCGGATCCCACACATACCAAGCATTTCAAACATACACACAATCTGCTCAATATGTGTAAATACGACGTGGCATCACAACATAACTCTACGACTCAAAATATTATTCATTAGGCCCGAGGAGCGAGATATTACAAACATGGGTCTCATGACCCAACACTGTGAGCATACAAGTCAAAACACAAGCGAAGCTAATCATGTCCGAGTACGCATAACTATAAATGAAAAAGGCGAGAAGCCCGACTATCTACGCGATCTCCGCCAAGGCACAAGATCGTAGCTGAGGTAACAAGCTAAACGTCAAGTCCACGTGGAACTACTAACTAGACTGACGCCTCTCGCAAAACATAAATAAGCAAACGTGAGTACAATTGTACTCAGCAAGACTTACATCGATCTAACTACATATGCATCATTATCAAAAGGGGGTGGTGGAGTTTGACTGCAGCAAGCCAGCTTTGACTCGGTGGCTATCCCGAACTCACGAATCCAAGTAACTCTTTTGAGGTGGCTACACGAGTCCACATATTCACCATATCAATACACCACTATGGATCCGCCTCTGCCTCCCTACGAGAACGCCATCCATAGCACTCACGCTTATCTTGCGATTTTAGAGTATCCACTTTCACTTGTCTATGAACCGATATAGGCAACCCGAAGTCCTTCTCCGTGGACACGGCTATTCAATAGATCATATTTAACCCGCAGGGTGTACTTTCACACACGCTCTCACTACTTCACCGCTGCATACACGACATGTACTGCAAGAACCTTCAAGCGAAGCCTAACGCGGGTGTCGGCCACGGCCTACCTAAACACTCAAGTCCCTAGTCCGTGTTTATCGCCTATTCGGTTCCATCCGCAGGAGTCCGCCGAGGTTTCCCATACAGCCCCGAACGATGTGTGTGTGGTTCCCGAGATACCAAACGGGCACTCGGTACATCAACATTTGCAGTTTCACCGCAACACAACCCACCCCTAAGGTCAGCGCTATGCAGGCCCCCAAAGATGCTACAAACACCGAAACTACTTGCAACTCCCTTGACCGAGGACAAGGGTGGTCAAGAAGCCGAGAGGGTCCATTGGTTTCGCCCAATGCGTGGTAGTAATCAGTATCATGGATCACAAACACGTAACTGGGTTCTCGAGGACGGCTGCAATGAGACAACCCACCATGTACTCCTACATGGCCTCTCACCGCACACCTTTACCAAATCGTGTTCACACACTTAGCTCCCACACAATAGAACATGTTCATAATAATTCCAATTCATTCCCGATGAATCGACCCGACTCAACTCTAAAAGAGTGTGCATGACAAACAAGCATAAATGAGTAGGCACAAGCATGGCTCAAACAATTCCTACTCATGCTAGTGGGTTTCATCTAATTATCGTGGAATGACAGTCATGCAAAGGATCAAGGGGTTCAACTCACGCAGCAAGTAACACATGAGTCGTTGTTGTCCTAATGCAGTAAAATAGAGCAGGAGCGAGTGAGGATTATATCGAATGAACAAGGGGTTTTGCTTGCCCGGCACTTCAAGATAATATAGTTCTTCATCGGTGTCATCGAACTCATCGTCAAGACATCGCCTATCGAGAGGGGATAATTACCGCAAACAAGAGAGAGCACAATCAATGCAATGCACATATATGATGCATGATCATGTTAAGGTACTGAATTCACCTAATGCAATAATAATCTGTTAGTTGGAGTGGAATTCAAACAAGGTTGAACTCCAACTCCAAATGCTATTTCATAAATTACCCTAATCATGATTCATCCTATTCAGTGATGTTAACTTGTTCAAACATGCATGATCATGGCATAAACAGATTCTTCATATTTTCTGATCATTTTTCATATATAAATTATTTCCATCCGAAAGACGGTTGAATTTCTATGAATTTTGAAGTTTTGAATATATTCGAATTTATCTGAATTAAATTCCAGAAACCTAGTTATTATGCACCGACGACGCAATGTGACGCCCGGGTCAACAGGGCGGTCCAGTCAAACCCTGACCTGCGGGTCCACGGGTCAGTGATGAGGCGCTAATCCCTGCTGACTCGGCTTTGACACCAAGTGGGGCCCGCTGTCATGGCAAAAAGAGGTGGCTAATGTTGGGATTAGTCCTAATGATCGCGCTTACGCCAGGCACGGAGTTAGACGACGGCGACGACTAGATGTATGCGTGTGGCTCGCCGGAGTGGCGCTTATGGCTGCGTGTTGACACGCCAAGAGCACCAGGAGGTAGCCCATGCCCGCAAGCATCTAGGGAGACCAAGGGAGGTGCGGGGTGGCCGGTTCGCCGAGTGGAGCCCGAGGCGGCGCCGGAGTTCGCCAACGATGGCTACTGTACGGCATGTGCACGGCAAGGCAAGCTTAGCGGCTTTCGAACTCGAAGCAACCCGAGCACGATGACGAGCTCAGGTGTGAGCTACGGTGTCCGTGAATTCACGCACATGACAGAGCATGACGCCGGCGAAGCTTTGAGTCAGGGGATGGCCTATACGGCGAGAAGCGCACTACGGGCCGGGGGGAAACGGTGGAGGAGCTCACCGTGAACTCGAGGAGGGGCTCGGCTTGCTCGTGGACCCACCCGGGCAGACGATCGGCCGGCATCTCGGATGCCCGAGGTGGAAGAAGACGGCGGTGACGGCGGAGCAGGCCTCCCGCGACGCTTGAGCGGTGTGAGGAGGAGGAGGAGGCCGAGGCGAGCTTGGGGACACTTCGGGAGGTGAGGCGGGTCGTGGGCTGCCACAACGTGCAGGACGGCTGTTCGTGGTGGGCTGTGGGGAGAGAGGGGCAGAGGAGGGAGGGGTCGTGGAGAGAGGAGAGGAGCGGGGGTCGGGAGGCACGAGCTGCTCGCTGGCGCCTCGGGGACTCTGCCCAGCAAGGCTGGGGACGGTGGCAGTAGCGGCCCTAGTAGCAAGCGAGCGTGGCGTCGTGGCACACGCCTGCCCTCCGGCAAGGTGTGAGAAGACGGTGGCGCATCAGGCTGGACCAGGTAATCGGGCCGGTGGTGGCTAGACAGTGGGCCAGTGAGCACCGTGTAGTCCCTCTCTCTCTCCTTTCCATTTCTGCTTTCTATTTTGCAGCTTGGTTTTTGATCCAGATTTAAAACCAAATCAATTTTATAAATCCTGAAAATATTCACGCACTTTCTGAATTATTTCTATGGCCCACAAATACTTCCAACATTATTTGAGCATTTAAATTATTTATAGTGTCTAAATGCCCAAAGTCAAATGGTTTAAGATTTAATTCAAAAATCCAGAATGACCTATAAGATATGTTCATCATTTTGGAAGAGGCTTTCACCTTTATCCATTAATCATGAACATTTTCACAGGCATTTTGGGATTATTGAAAGTGATTTTATTTGAACCTATTAGAATTCAATTGGTGCTAGGGTTTCAATAATCCCCATTTCAATTTTCATGGAAATTAACATGATGACATGAATGCCTTAATGCAACTAATGTCAAACAATTCTAGGGTTGTGACAACTCACCCCCCACTAAACAAGAATCTTACCGAGATTCAAGACGGAGGTAAGAGGGAGAAGGGAGTCACAAACTATCACAATCTTCATGATCCATTTGCCCTTCAAAAAATGTTGATTTACTCCATCATCTTAGTCTTGACGCCTTCGAGATCTTCACCCGACCGCCACACAGAAAGAAAGGGGAAACCCTACATGATTCGATCTTCACGAAGATCAAGTAAACATGATCGACTCACGGACTGAGGCGGTGACACATCTCGAGTTGAGGCACAAAATACATCGAGAGGGATGGAAGAACAGCAACAGGGTTTGATTAGTGGCAACAATTCCACGCTTAGAGAGATGGTGGATGGTGTCAAGGTGGTGAGGAAATATTTACCATGATCCCGTAACGGGGCACCTCGAAAAAGGTGACGCAAAGAACTATTCCCTTAAGTGGCAAAAAGAATTACTTGAATTAGCGATCATTGAGACTCTCCATACCAGCTTCAAGGCAATCGAAGTTTATCATATCATGGATGGCAATGCAAATGGTACACCCGGACTAGAATGGATGATGTGGACTACCTTGTTGAAGACAACGCAATGGATGATTTTGCTTATCATCGAAGGTGGAGGGGACCCATGGTAAGTCCACTTTGAGGATGATCTTGAACAGAAATTATCGAGAAGGCGCACCCATAGAAATTGGCACAATGGGGTAAGCTGGGAACGAAATGCAACTGTTCGAATGTTCCAACCATCATATCCGCCGAGATTCAGATCTGGTTGGTGTTAGGATATTTCAGACTCATCATGTCTGAAAATGAAGGGTTGCAACACAATTCGACGCGATGGCGCTATGAGATTCTCGGATATGAACTACTTATAGCAAGCTCCAAAACATGAGCTGCTTTTGCTACAAACATATGAACACGTTGTCCTAGACAAGCATGACCACATGGTAGTCTTATAATAAAACACTACCGAAGTTCGGGTTGGAACCATCATCGAGGATAACGAAGTCCTATCATAAGTCATGACTAGTTGTTATGAAGGAACTCCTTCTTCTTGAACAATTCAATCGCTGGCTTGGTGTGCTATGGAATCCATATGGAATGAAGATGATCACCATCGCACCATAGAATACTTCGCACGCGCATGACCGACTTGGAATGATTCCAGAGAAGCAAAACAAACCTTTCTCAAGTTCATGGCGGCAACTTACATCGATGCACATGAACTAGAGGAAGTCACTACTTTATCCAAACATATGCTTCATGAACAAAACACGAAGAAATGCTTACACAAGCTTCCAATACTAGGTTGATGCTCAACATGACTCATGGGGAGACAAATGCTACCGATGGGCTCAACAAAGAACTCATCGGAATTTCCATATCATCGACTTCCACCATCATGTGAACACGTGATAGTATTGGTCGATTCAAAGATGTAATGGTGTATGCTCAAGGATCAACCACCAGTAAGACAACATTACTTAATATCATTGGTTCTGATTTGACTTGACAATGGCCCATACTCAAGTCAAAGAATTGGTAGGACAATAGATCCAAAGAATCGATCACAGGACCAATCGATGAAGGTATCATCTTCCTTCAACACACACTACACAAGAATATCCCTTTGGATCGAATTAGGTTAGGCAAGCTTCTATCTTCCAACTCTCCAAGTTATTGTCTAGCTTAACCAACTAGCTCAGGGATAACCAACACAGATTCTTGGAGAAGGGGTGGTTCACAAGAAACCAACTTGATCACGAGCTTAACATAACAGTCAGGGAACAACCCGGTAACACTTCCAAGAAGATATTTGGAAAGTCACGATCCACCGGTATGTTACTAAGCTCGGGAGCAATCTTGCTTTTCAGGGCAAGACGAAATGATCAAATGGGTGAGGACTTGACACAATCCTAACCCATCAATCGAAATGTGTACCAGAAGTAAGGACTAGGTAGAACGATCAATCTTAGGATGATGGTTTGATAACCAACACGCTAAGAATAAAAATATTGTCCATTCACTACCAAGCAACAAGTTGCTCGGAGTATTGATTTCACACATCACAATTCACTTGCCGGCATTCCGGTTACAACAACACGGAACCGAGGAATGAATAATGATAGCGAGAGTATCACTCGCCAAGAATTCCTAGGAGGTTGTGCAATTCCCATGACACTCTTGACATAAAGATGGTAACACTCCAAGGTAGAAATAACAAAAGCTGAATTAGCTTTTGATCATGGGATACAACTACTTTGACCCAATCCTAGAAATGGATGAGGTAATCGAGTTTGTTTCTCCTAGTCATTCCGAATAGAATGGCTTGACGGACCACAAGGATAAAATGCATCGATGAACACAAATGCACACATACCCTTGGCTATCAATTGATAGATGAAGGTCAAGGCATCTAAGAGAACAACTCAAAGGAACATATAATTTTCTGAGTTGTGGATGCACAGATTAGTATGTCGGCAAGTTCAACATTTCTTCCGGATAACCCATGCGTAAAGGTAGAATTGGCAGATTCACAATTATGAATGGAGAACTCCTCAAGAGCACTCTTATTGTGATCTTTTGGCTCAAAAGAACTTCTCGCCATAAGCGGTTCGTAGTATTTGGAAGAAGGAAATACCACGGACCTTGAGGACTATCGCAAGGTTACTAATATCCTAAAGGCACTAGCAAATACTAACAACATGAAGTAGGATGAATCCAAAGCAAACTGTAGAGTAGAATGCTTACTACTAAATGGCATCACGGAATGCTTTCAAAATGGTGGCCGAATCATCACACTAGGGATACAAAAGCATAGCTAAATTGCTAAGTGACTTCCTAAACACCTAAGGTCATAATAGTAGTTCCAATATATATGTCGAGGTAACAAAATACCTCAACTCACCGATTAGTGTGCTTATTCCCACCAAAAGGTCATCGGGAACGGAAGGAAAGAACTTGCAAATGCATCGACTATTTAGAGACTCGATGACTTCGGACAGCATAACGGCTGTAAATGCTCAAAATGATTTGAGACATCCTGCAGTAAAGGGTGGCATAACCACTCAACAACATCATAACAAGATTCTGAGATCAACGGTTATCATACGTAAATAGTAGGAACCGAATCGGGATTAAAATCAACAATCTTATAAGTCTATGGATTAGTAACACGTCACCCTAATAGATAGATGAGAAGCCTAGTTCTTAAACCTCAGAGAAGAGAAGAGGATGACTCAGATCGAAGGCCATGAGGTATAAGGAGTAAAAGAGCCTTACGTTCCTTCCACAATCAATTCCTTATATAACTAAAGCATTTCTAGACACAACTTGACCGGTTTGGCTTGGTAATCCTCAGCGATCGGGCTCACGATACCAGCGCTGTCGAGGACCCGATCCTAAGTCACACCGATCTAGCATGTAACACATCATATCACTTTGCGGCCTCACGCACGGTATTCCCATGGTGTCGCCTTACCATGGCCGGGACCGTTTATGTCTTTTGGCTCACGTATATGATAGTGTCGCTAGCATCCATATGACAAAGAACCCGGCCGACATGGCTAGTCGTGAACCCAAAGCGGCACTAACCCATGGGGACGAGGCATACATGAATCACATCGAGCATGTCGGTCATCAACGTATGTATTAGGGCTGTAGCAGGCTATGAGGACTCGGTATCCCGGGCTATAGCAGGCTAGGCAGGACTCGAATAACACCGCGTGACATTTCCCGAAGGACAGACATAAGAACGAAGTGAAACACATGCCGACCCGATCAAGTGTCCAAGCGGTAGTCTTTGGGCTAGCAGGACTCCGGTGAACGGGCTATAGCGGACTACTATCGCTCAGAATCACGAGACTACATTTCCCCATATGAGAGGCTGCCAAGGATAAACAACTAGTTTGTCGGATCCCACATACCAAGCATTTCAAACATACACACATATGCTCAATATGTGTAAATACGATGGCATCACAACATAACTCTACGACTCAAAATATTATTCATTAGGCTCAGAGGCGAGATATTACAAACATGGGTCTCATGACCCAACACTCGAAACATACAAGTCAAAGCACAAGCGGAAGCTAAACATGTCGATGCATTGACAACTATAAATGGAAAAGGCTGAAAGCGACTATCTACAAATCTGCCAGAGGCACAAGATCGTGGCTGAGGTAACAAGCTAACTTGTCGAAGTCCAAGCGGAACTACTAAGCGAGGCCCGGCGTCTCTCGCAAAACATAAAATAAGCAAACGTGAGTACAATTGTACTCAGCAAGACTTACATCGAGATCTAACTACATATGCATCATTATCAAAAGGGGGTGGTGGAGTTTATGCTGACAAGCCAACTTTGACTCGGTGGCTATCACGAACTCATTTGCAAGTAACACTTTTGAGGTGGCGCTGCGAGTCCACATATTCACCATGGCAATACACCACTATGGACCGCTCCGTCTCCCTCTGAAACGCCATCCATAGCACTCACGCTTATCTTGCGCGATTTAGAGTATCCACTTTCACTTGTCTATGAACGATATAGGCAACCCTGAAGTCCTTCTCCGTGGACACGGCTATTCGAATAGATCATATTAAACCTGCAGGGTGTACTTCTTCACTGCGCTCTCACCACTTATAAATGCGTTTACGACATGTTTCGGCAACCTTCAGCGGAAGCCCAGCGTGGAGTGTCGGCCTCAGCCTACCTAAACACTCAAGTCCCTAGTCGAGGTTTATCGCCTATTCGGGTTCCATCCGCAGGAGTCGGCCGAGGTTTCCCATACAGCCCCGAACGATGTGTGCGGGGTTCCCGAGATACCAAGCGGGCACTTTCGGTACACAGACCACAGTGCCTACCGCAACACAACCCACCCCTAAGGTCAGCGTTGCGTGCGGCTGACATGCTACAAACACGAAACTACTTGCAACTCGGGATGAGGACAAGGGTGGTCAAGAAGCCGAGAGGTCCATTGGTTTCGGGCCCAATGCGTGGTAATAACTGTTTCATGGATCACAAATACAGAACTTCAGTTCACGAGGCCGGTTTCAATGAGACAACCCACCATGTACTCCTACATGGCCTCTCACCGCTACCTTTACCAAATCGTGTTCACACACTTAGCTCACACACAAGGACATGTTCATAACAATTCCAATTCATTCCCGATGAATCAGACCGACTCAACTCTAAGCGATGGCAGGCATGACAAACAAGCATAAATGGTAGGCACATCATGGCTCAAACAATTCCTACTCATGCTAGTGGGTTTCATCTAATTCTTGTGGAATGGCGAGGTCATGCAAAGGATCAAGGGTTCAGCTACCGCAACAAGTAACACATGAGTCGTTGTTGTCCTAATGCAATAAAATAGAGCAGGGGCGAGAGAGTGGGATTATATCGGAATGAACAAGGGGTTTTGCTTGCAGGCACTACGAAGATAATAGTTCTTCATCGGTGTCATCGATTTCATCGATCGATACATCAAATCTACCGGAAGGGACAAACACGGCAAGCAAGAAGAACACAATCAATGCAATGCACATATATGATGCATGATCATGTTAAGAAACTGAATTTACCTAGTGCAATAATAATCCAAGTTAGTTGAAGTGGAATTCAAACAAGGTTGAACTCAACTCCAAATGCTATTTCATAAATTACCTAATCATGATTCATCCTATTCAGTGGGGTTAACTTGTTCAAACATGCATGATCATGGCATAAACAGATTCTTCATATTTTCTGATCATTTTCATATAAATTCGAGGGCCATGCAGCATTGGAAAACCATGCGCAAACATTCCAGAAAGAGTCGACAAAGAACGAGAAAAAGGCCGCACCATCGACAAGAAACATTGTGTCAGAAGATGTTGCCGCCACAAACACGGGCGTAAACCTGGCAGCACTCAAACAAAACGTGAATCATTGATCATACAAAACCCGCCATCGGAAGGGACAAAAGACAAAGGGATCGAACACCTGTACAACAACGCCATGACAAATAATAAGGACAAAGGGTAAGTTCATGTCAACACCAAAGAATTATTTTCTTCCAATGATTTCTTACCTTAAACATGTTATATGTATACCTGTAAATATATATGTTGCAGTGCACTAGATTTTAATAAATACAAAGACGACAACAAGAATAAACAGCCACACTGGCACAAAGCTTTACATTGGAAAGCCAAGGCAATTAAACCATGGCAATATGCTACGATGTTGAAAAACAACTCAGGCACAAAGAGAAAGATTCTATCAACATACAACACTGTAAGTAGAGCTCAAGTTTCAACAATGAATATCACTCTATCGATCAATCAACCTCTCCGTATAAATTGAATTTATAAATTCTTCTACGCACATGTGACAAAACAAGGCATCAATACGCATGGCCAACCATGAAGATCCATTGAGTTGAAAATAAAGAGAAGCACACATCGTAGACAAGACAATTCCTAAAAGGCTTAAAAGATTACTTGATCTCGAAGAAGGAGAGCAACTACAAGATTTCGACATGGTAAGCACATCTCATGTTACGATAAGAGATACAATCTCACTACAATTATGTCTAACTAACAAAAATCATGACTAAATCCAAAAGGACCCTTATTTATTTTGTATAGGCAAGTTCGACAAAAACAAGGAACTGTGGGCCACTACTCGTTGTTACAATTAACATAAAAAAGAGCGCTTTGAACTCCTTGACTTTTACCAAATGAATATATAGGCACAACGGACTACTTCAACATAGTAACAAGGTGAGTAAAGAGGATATGGAAGCAAATAAGCCCATTGCTCCAAACTGCTCCAAGTAACATCGACCATTTCAAAAGGTCAAAATGCAGATCCCACTTCAGGAAAAACGTAAGCGCCATAAACCTTTCTCCTTTCCTTACTCATTGTAACAATTATTAATGCAATCCATAAAAAACATATGACATTAGGAAAACTTCACCTAAACTACCCTAACATCTCTCGACAGCAACAATAATCAATCACCCTCTACTCGCAGATTTGATCGTATGCTCTATATGTTCATGAACGCAAAGCACTACAATCGACGATGGAGAAACAATGTTACTAACAAAGGAACAAGTCCAGAGTTGAGAAAGAAAATTTCTATCAAATATTCAGCCAATACAAGATACTACCGACCGCTATTAATCAACTACACGCAGGTTTGTCTTACGTAAGACAACAAAGTAAAATTCTACTTATCTATTTTTCGTAGACACACCAATAAGTTTTTATTTTTATTTTAACAGATATGCTGAAACCCGAGGTCGATATGGAAGATGTGGAATGGAATACATTGTGACATAATTCAACAAGAGATTCCTCCAACTCCTTGTTACTGGGACAAGCGCCAAGAGATAAAAGTTATTGACATTAATGACACAAGCAGCGATGAGGAGAAAGAAGATTATAATTTGAGCGGCAAGGATACCACCAAGGTGTCTCAAGAAACACTTCAAGAACAAGCCTGCATGATCCCTGGTTTACAGAGGGAACAACACGCCGAGCGCATTAATCGATTTATAAAAGGAAGACGAACGGAAAGATCCGCCGACAGAACCGCATGCACCACCCTGAGATAAAACAACGAAGGCATAGCACGCCTCCTTTAGAAGTGGATAACAGGACAAAGAGCGCACTAACTCGCCAACAACAGCTTTCCAAATGTAACATGAACCTCATATTAAGATCGATACCAGAACATCACCAGAGGCGAACATGCACAAGAAGAAAAGAAGGAGAAATGAAAGATTTTATCGTAAAAGATACTTCAAAGAGGAAACACGATGTCAAGTCTCAATAGAACCGAGCATCAAAACAACAACACACAAAAGGACAAACCAACACCGCAGCTTAACAGCACAGCCTGTCACGACAAGAAAAGGGAAGGCATCTGCAAGAGTGCATAAGTTCCCAAAACCCTCGACGATTCAATCACACGAGATCAAAGCAAACATAATCTCAACTAAGAGGCCATTCAAGCGAGCAAGCAAAGAAATTGAGAAAGTCAACGCCCAAAGACTTGTTCCAGGAGATTTCATTTACAAAGAAAAGGCCATGCAACTCTATAGATATCTCGATGAGCCACAAGGACGTAAACAATGCGGAAGAAGCAAATTATCCTTGTTCCATGGAAACGACATACAGAGCTGCACATTCTCTAACATCCAACTAACCATTCACTCACCTAATTCTAAACCCTCCTTGCTTGCAGAGAACAGCTATACAAAACCTCAAAGAGCGAAGGCTACATTTCAGAAAATCCTTCATGGAACAAGCAGAAAGGAAACGCACAAATGGAGGGCTCCATGCAACGCTACATCGGACGTAATGGATGTAATGTAAACAGTTCAACCCACACGCCACAACTATACTCCCGCAGAATTCGCAAATGTATGCATACCTCACCCACAAAAACACCTCTGTCATTACTATGGTAGAATATTTAACTAATACCACACACTTTCTTTCTTGAAGATGGTGCTAGGTCTCAATTATAAAAGAGGGGAGCTATCGAATTCAACGAAGACGATGCACAACAAGCATTTGAACAACTCGTGTGAGGTAAAAAACATCCACTCAAGATGGTAAGTTCGAACTATTATCGAACACACGACTTATTCTCCTTGAGCTTCAACAATTAAATGAAATTCAACTTACATCAACAACGCATCTCCTCTCAATGTAGATCATGATACCTCATCACACCGGACAAGCACTACACGCTATATGTAATGAACAAGTAGATAGCATCGACGGCCTTGACTCACCGAACTATGTAAACCACGCCGATTTGTCTTGGAGTAAACACCATGTGCATCGAAAGGTAACGGTACGCACTTTTGTACATTGATTTATTCTTTCCTCGTGATAGTATGATACTCTTACTTTTATCAATGCCGCACCTAAACAACAAAACAAAATGCAATCACAGATGAAGGATGTCGGTGCCGATGAACAAGTACCACCAACTAAAAGACAGAACGAACCAGACGGGCAAGGATAGCGTAAAGGCCTCATAGGATCTCACACCAAAGCAAGAAGGAACACAATGCGGACACTTCACGCCCAATTTATGTAAACATCGATGGGAAAGAACTGGTCAAGGACGAGAGGATTTTCATGTAAGTTACAAAGACATACACGCCAAATTACTTGATTTCTTTATTACCGCAATTAGTTTATTCACAATGGTGGACAACACGTAACTATAAACCATGCATTTTGACATGCCTCAAGAGCACAAGAAGGTGGATGCGAATGGAAACCAGTACGATACACACTCATATTCGTAAAACCAACCAAATAAAGCACCGCCAACTTCCCGAAAAATCAAAGTTTTCAAACCGTAGACTACAAACCTCTTTTCGCCATGAAAGGTAATATAACTATTTTCATTTTTACCATCACCAACATGACAGAGCTTCAAATATATCTTTTAGAAGCAACAGCCATAACTTTTTATCTGCTTTTGACAGAGCGGACTAAAAGAACCAGGATCAATCATCGAGCACCAACAAATACCGCAACACGGCATTTGTTCAAACACGCATGCGAAGGCAACCGAGCTCACGACTTAGTCATGAGTGACACATGGCAGGACAAATTCAAAAGGTGACTTAGTTCCTTT
This sequence comes from Aegilops longissima, assembly GCA_021605205.1. Classification (NCBI taxonomy): domain Eukaryota; kingdom Viridiplantae; phylum Streptophyta; class Magnoliopsida; order Poales; family Poaceae; genus Aegilops; species Aegilops longissima. The sequence goes on along the minus strand of JAHIAM010002451.1, from coordinate 24,983 downwards.
CCAACTAAATTAGTTAAAGTTACGCAATCACACAAATAAGACAGTAAACTAGAAAGAACCTTGAATTCTTGTTTATCACTGCTTGTAAGTGACATTCTAAACAAAATTTTCTTCTACTATTTTTCCTATAAGCAGAGAAGTAGTATTCTTGGGAGAATAACCACAGGGGAACAGCGCAACTCTCACTGGATCAAACCTAAAGGAAATTATTGGGCCTGCGAACAAGAAAAAATGTAAAGGAATGGAAATGAAGGTGCTCGATGAGTTAGCAGAAGCATGGGAGGGAAGAAAGCAAACTAAATACAAAAGACATAGACTATTATTAGGCCCAAGCTAAGAGGTAAATTTCAAAACAAAAAAACGCAAGGATCATACAAACTCGCCTTTTGCAACGATTGTTTAATCTCCCGGTACCGATATATTCTTTTCTAATTCATTTTAATGGTTTTTATTTGTTGCCTCAGAATACTGGATTTAAAGGATAAAAGAAAATCTATGACGACTTCACGATGATTTCAAACGAGAGAAGGATGCCTTGGTTCCTTTGTTCCTTAAGAAATGTCAATTAGACAAGCTCAAAACAGCAAAATGGTAATAGCGTTAAACTATATTCTAAACTCTCCTATAGCAATAAAACTCTCCTCTAACAAAATAAAATAAGCATTTCAAACAAAATACTATATTCTAAACTCCTCTAACAATAAAACTTTTGTACCGCAGTATTCATGCCATTTGAAAAGGAAGACCGATACACTATTAGTGCTCGATGATATAGAAGGAAGCTTCAAATCATTGAGCCTCAAGAAACCTCTCGAAGAATTGAAGAGGCAAGAATGCCTGAAAAATCAACGGATCTCCACGCGCGTGATGGCAACTATAAGCAAATTGTCGACATGGAAATCAATGAAGCCAAGAAGAAAAGGAGCATAACAAATACCACAACCATAAAGACAGCTGGTAAGAATTGTAAATAATAAAGGTCTTTCGGTTTTACAAAATACAGACATGTCTCTTTAAACAAAACAAAATGCAACTTGTGCCGAGGTTCAAGGCATACAAAATACTCACTGAAAAAATTCAAAGGAAAAGACTAATGGGAAGTTCAATTTTAAAGGATCGCTCCAAAGGTGAACAAAGGTGAAGCCCTGTTGTTGTTCTAAGGTTCAAGATCCTTTGATGGCAACCACTTGTCAAGAGATAGATAATTTCGATGTAATTTTTTCGCTAAAACTCGCTATAAATCTGCAAGATATCATACAACCGCATGACCTAATTTCGATGTGTTTTCTCCTTATTTTTCACCAATTTTTATAGGATGGCATGGAACAATGGAAAGCACAACAATTGTGCAAGCTACTATTTAGCGAGACTACAATTGAACCTAGCAAATGGGCGATGAGATTAGAAAGATCTACTACTTACATCAAGGAAAAGGAATAAAAGTTGTTGATGTTTAACAAGCTTCTAGTTCACAAAACATCGAAAACGGTTTAACCGCACATCATATCGCGGATAATGAAGGCAAACTCTTTATTGATGTAGTTCCTGATTCTTCATTAACCAAGCATTCAACACAAGCTGCCCCAAGTCCGCCTTAGACATACATGCCACGCCATGCGCAGACATTTCATACTCCTCACGCTGCGGACCGCCAGTGACTTTGATGTTTCAAAACATTTCCTCTTCAGCAACCAGTGCCGTCCGAATGCCACCAATCTACAAAGATGCATCTAGCTTGAGTACGCACGTGACTCTCTAAATGAGTATTCAAACAATTGCACGTGGTGCCACCCACTCACGCCTTTAGAGGCCCCACCTGCATCCACAATGGTGCCTCCTACCACACCACCATGCATCCAGAGGGTTGAGGGCCACGATGCCCTCAAGCCCCACACCACCCATGCCCGTGATGCCGATCACGCGTGACTTTCTAGAGACTTGACAACCGTGACTTTAATCGCGATTCGAAGCATGCTTCGGTACCACACTTTGAACATCCATAGTATTTATAGCTGTTCAAACAACAAAACCCAACTTCCGTGTGTTGAGTCTTCACTCCATGATTTCTGCGTCAGATCCACGCACCAGCGTGAAACACACTCGCGACACTTACATGCTCGCGTACCATGCCCCGTCTCTTCACAAACGCTACTACAGGCATCTCGTGCCTCATGCACTGCATCCAGTGCCTCTCACATGACACTTGTGATGACTTACATGCCCCATCGTGTCGCACAACCTTGGCTCAGACTTCCAAACCGTGACCATGTAACTATGTATTCGAGCTCACCGCTACTCCTTCCACGTGCCTCCGGATGGATGCCAGGTGCCTTCATCAGAGAGACTTCAATTTTGTGACTGACACCTGCACTAACACACGCCTGGTGGCTCTACAGACCGCAAACTTGTGCCTCTAACTGGCAGATTCCAACCCATGCCACTCCCGCCACCTCAAGAAGCCGCTTGTGTGCAATAACTAAACTGCATCTTAGCGTAAAAAGATTGCTTTGTATTTAGTTGTTTTAGACAAAAAGCAACATTACTAATTCAAAATCACAAGATTGTTGAATAAACATAGTACTTAGCAAGCTGCATAACTTGTTCAATCACATAAAAAACTACAAACTTCACATAAGCAAACTTGTTTAACTCCGACATGATGACATTAGAACCTGCCTGTTCTAACAGTAAGTAAACTACTTAACCTGAAACAATAGAAAGGACAAGGTAAACACAAGCAACTCCACCACCAGTTTTCCATGTTTTCGCCATCACTAGTAGGCGAAAAGGATCATCATAATTCTTCTCCGCTTTTTTGCACTCTCCATTCTTCTCCGATGTTTTCAATTTTCCAAGACCAGAGGTGGCGACGACTATCGCTGCATACCGGATGAGGTAATTTGGCAAAGGCTGATCCCCACAGCTTATGGTCTTCAACCCGCCAATCTTATCCTTCATCTGCTTGTAGAATGGTGGATCACGCCCGCAACATCAACCAAAGAGTGGTAATTTTTCTTCCCTTGAACGGAACTCTCCATTTACGCTGGATGTCGATGTACTTTCGGGGTTGATCTCAAACCAGAATCTCGCAAAGATCTCTTTGTCACTCTTCAATACCGGCCGCAAAGGTGTAGAACCCGTCCTCCTTCAGAACAAGCGCAGTTCTGGGCCTGCAACGGGATGACACATTTAAGGTGGATCCATCAAGTAAATACTTATATAGTACGATAATTTGTGGACTAAAAAATTTAAACTGCTATGCGTAGTTCACAAACACAAGCACAAGCAAAAGCATGTCATTTTTATTTTTGGTACTTACACTTGAATAAATGACCTATGTACTCCTTACCCACATGCACACATCAATTCAAGAAACTAAACTACACTAGAACATCAAATATAGAAACTACACTAGAACAGAAAGTGCACTAGAACATCAAGTTTAGAAAATAATCTCATACATCAAATTCATAAATTAATCTAGTGCATCAAATACATAAACTAACTGTGAGTCAAGTTAAATCTATTCGATGTATCTACTTCGTAAACTTAACTCGATACATCAATTCAATAAACCAATTTAATCAAATTTCAGGGTGAAATGCTAATAAAATGTAAACATGGAGAGGTTGAAGTCAGAGGATGGTTCACCATTTGTTGTCATGTGATGTGGTATACCAATGAGTTCCTCCACGATAATCGCAGAACTGGCCTCCGGAGGTTCGCCTTCGGCATACTGACATCAACGCCGATGAACTGAGGGTACAAGCCGCACCCTCTTCAGATCCTGCCGATCATCTTGCCGCTTCGCCGATTGCTGGTGCATACGACATCTAGCTTTTCCGTCAGGATGCCAACCTCCTTGAGGTGCACTTGTAGTCGCGTTCCGACCGGGACCGAACGTCGCCAACCTCGGTGCTCGGGTCGGACGCCTTCCACATGGACGCTGGCAGATGGTTCCTCCGCCATTACGCCTCCAATGATGGCGGCTTGACACGTAGATTGTGAGAGTTGCTAGTTGAGATGGAGCGCAATAGAGTTTTGTAATTGAGCGGCTATGGAAGCGCAGCTTGCCCTTTTTGTGCCAAGGTTTAGGTCGAGAGGAGGCGGTTGACGAGGCCTCATCGTGGTAATGAGGGCAGTAGACATGCGTCATGGTTGCCGTAGCGCCGAAACCGCCGAGTGGCAAGGTTTCGCGTTGCCGGAAAAGCAACCGCCAAATCATCCAATTAAGCACGAATAAATGTTTTTGGCGTAAACCATTCAAGCACACTCACATCGCACACTTAGATAGTGTGCACCGCGTCAGATACTAAGCACGCATTTATGTTGACCCTCGCGACCTTTCCCGACGCATGTCGCACCGCTTACTAATGCGCATCACCAATGCTCGGACACTATTCGCACCGATCCTCACTACCACACTTCCCGACGCATCACTCTCGCGTCTGCAGACACACGCCAGAATTCTAAAGACTTCACAACCGGATCGCTCGAGTAAGTCTTCGACGCATGCCCTACCACTACACATTTGTGCATCCACAGAGTTGATACAAGGTTCTATAATTTAACCGGATCGCTCGAGTAAGTCTTCAGATGCATGCCCTCGCCACTACACATTTGTAGCGCCCATAGAGTTGATACCGCTCTATAATTCCAATGTCGGTGCTCAGAGAGCTCGGTGTTCCGTGCCTCACACGTATTAAGACGCTACATCGAACAAAAAACAAAGCCAAAGCGGCACGATCTTGATGCTAAAATCGATTTGCCGGAGATAACAGACGGTTCCATCATTTCCATCTCTCCCACCTCCACTACTCTTCTGCTTCTCTTCCACAAGAAATCTCAAACATTCGCACTCACACAAGGTCTCCTCTTAGGTTCAAGACTTCGCCTCATACCAGATCCAGTCTCTTGTGCCTTCAATGTCGTGCCTCGTGCCTACATCCATGTGCCTCACATGACACTTGCCATGACTCCTACGGGCCCGCTGTACACACCCACATCACTTCACAAAGGTGGTTCTCAACCGAGTAGTCGGACCCATGCTCACGACACTTCTATGCATCCAGAGAGTGCACAACCATGATCGCACAAAACACACGACGCGTTCTCATAGATTCACCAATTTGCTCCGTGAATCGCACCCACGCGCCTCAAGTGCCTAAGGTAATAACATGCGCAGTGACTCTTTACATGGCCCCACCGCCACGCCTGCCGCTTCCCCGAGACTTCACAACTGCGTCTTTAACCGAGCATTCTAACACATGCCTCTCGCCACCGCACTATTGTACATCCTCGCTGATATCCGTGCCTCCAAAAGCACCATATCCGTGCCGTATTTCCTTCATTTCTCTGCCTATGCTTACATCCACGCACTTCATGACTCTTTGCCTGTCCTGTGGTCCTCTAATCGCTCAGAGAACCCACACTTCCGCGGCTCCCTGTGCTTGAATGTACATGCTCAGAGAACCCGTGACTCCGCGCTCGTGCCTGCATCCACATGCCCTAGAGAGGCTCCACTTCATCACTACCACGTGACTTCACAAACTGGTGCCTTGATTTCGGTTTACGCCCTGCACACACGCGCTCACGCGACACTTGCCGAGACTTTACGCGCTGGCAAAGCGACACCCACGCCACTTCACAACCGCGGTTCTCTAACCGAGCATCGGACCCATGCCTCCGCCAACACACTTTTTTTGCATCCAAAGAATGCACGCGACGCGCTCGTGGTGCATTTACGCACTGAAACCACGCGGCACAACATGACACTTGTCGAGACTTACGCCCCCGTAGTGCCACACCCACGGAGTTCACAACCGCGGGTTCTCAGAACCGAGTACGGACCATGCCTCGCCGACACACTTTGTGCATCCGAGAGTGCACGACGGTCGGGACCCCGATCCTAAGTCACACCGATCTAGCATGTAACACATCATATCCCTTTGCGCCTCACGACGGTATCCCCACGGTGTCGCCTTACCATGGCCCGGACCGCTTATGCTTTTGGCTCACGATATGATAGTGTCGCTAGCATCCATATGACGAAGAACCCGGCCGACATGGCTAGTCGAACCCAAAGCGGCGCTTAACCTATGGGGACAGCATACATGAATCACATCGAGCATGTCGGTCATCAACGATATATTCGGGTCAGCATCTGGCTAACAGGACTCGCAGATCCCGGCTGTAGCAGTTAGGCAGGACTCAATAACACGCGCGACATTTCAAGGACGTATATAGGAACGGCGGAACACATGCCGCCAGTCAAGTGTCCAAGCAGAGGCTAATAGTGACTCCGTGAACCGGCAGAAGGACTACTATCGCCGTGGCTAAGACTACATTTCCCCATAAGAGAGGCTACAAGGATAAACAACTAGGTTGTCGGATCCACACATAGCAATACAAGTTACACGTGACGCATGCAAGTATGTGCGCTGCAACATGGCATCACAACATAACGCAAACTCATATAGATAAAGGCCCGGAGCCACATAGCAATAATACAAACAGGGTCATGACCCATCATTCAGAGCATACAAACAACAAGCGAAGCATTACATGTCCAGTACGACATCTACAAAAGAAAAGGCTGAGAAGCCTGACTATTTACAAGACCTCCTAAGGTACAAGATCGTAGCTGAGGTAACAAGCTACTCGTCAAGTCCAAGCGAACTACTAGTAAGACCAAGTCTCCGCCGCAAAACATAAATAAAGCAACGTGAGTACAAAGGTACCAAGAAGACTTACATCAGATCCTATCATACATGCATTAGTGTCCAAGGTAATGTGGAGTTTAGTTGCAGTTTCAGCTTGACTGGCTATCCTGTTCTATCACAAGAAACTCTTGAGGTGAGACAATGTACACGAGTCCACTAATCACCACATCAATACACTACTACGGATTCATTCCCCGCTCCATACGAGAAGGCCATCCATAGCACTCACACTTGTCTTGAGCATTTTAGAGTATCCACTTCAAGTTGTCTATGTACCACGTAGCATCCAAGAAGTCCATAACCGAGGACACGGCTATTCAATAGATCATGATAACCCCGCAGGGTGTATTTCACCCGAGAACGAGGCACGTGTTCTGCTGGTGGCATATTAGGAAGAACTCAAGGAAAATAACGCAGAGTGTTTGCGCAAAGCACCTGTGGATGTCTCGATGATTTATTTCAATCGCCAAAACTCACAAAATCAAGACGAGTTTGAGCGCGTTCGAAAGCAGGAATTTCAGGCACAAGGTGGAAGGCAACAAACACCGAACACGCTTATGGGAACTCCAAAATTTTGGGTGCCGGCTTACTTCAAGGACTGCTTCTATCCTTTCTCGTCAACAACCACTGCAAAGGAGAGCACGAATTCGATGTGGAAGAATTACATCGAGCACAAAGGACACTATAAAAGGTTTGTTAATGCATATCACATGATTCAGCAAAATTGCCTCGCCACGCTTGACAAGAAAAGATACCAATGTAAGAGAAGGCGCCATCACTAGAGACGGGTTTTCCAATTGAAAGACAAGCAAGTCAAGTATACACCAATGAAATTTTCAGGAAATTCCAGCTGGAGCTACGGAACCGGACTTACTTCAAGTGCTCTGACCTAGCAAAGGGGAGGCAGTATTTTTAAAATGGATTACCGAGCCCGAGAAAAGTGTGGAAACCATATCCGGCGAGGAATTTGAGAGGTCCGAGTTCGTGGTAGATGTGGATGAGCAAAAGAAATATACAGCTTGTAACTGCAAGAAAATGAGTAGGATGGCATTCAAGGCTGCCATGTGCTTAAGGTGATGGACCAAACAGCATGATCGATCAACTTCCAAAATCCTTTGTCATCTCCAGATGGACCAGGAATCTATCGAGAGTCCGAAAGTTCTATCTACAAGTCAAGGTGATAGCATGACCGCACAAGATGATGAAATGATGAGATTCGCCTCGCCACGCTTGAGTTGTCGGATATCTGTTCAAATGCTTGCGTAAAAGAGAAGGCATACAAGGTTTTATGTGGAGTGTATCAGAGATATGAAAATAGAAGTCATGGCGGCACTTGCTGAGGAACCAGACACATGCATTCTTGCCGAAACTCTTAAGAACCCTCCCATGAGTGGCTAAAAAGGCACGAAAAAAGGAGATCGAATCAAAGCTGGTTCTGAGAAGAAAGGAAAAGGAAACAAAGCCGTATCCAAGTGCGGCCATTGTCGAGTAAAGGATCACAGGAAAACAAACTGCCGGGATAACCCAGAAGTACAGGAGAGGATGAGGATTGAAGATGAGAAGAGGAAATCGCTGCAGGAGAAGAGGGCAAGGTCAATGAAATGGCCGACAACACCGACAACACCATCGAGGACATCAAACGGCTCAGGACAATGCACTCCAAGCCCAGGAGGAAGACATCAGATGCCAGCAACTCCAACGACCCCAATCGACAAATAGGGAGCATTTACCAAAGTCTTGCATCTACGCCTAATCGAACATCACACAAGCCGTGCACACGTAATGCATGCAGGAAGCTCGACAAGGCACGAACCTGCGCAGTCCATTTTCGTAAAGGAAAGGTCTCGAGGAGACTTTTGGTACCGGAGAGCAGTACGAAAAGAAAAATTAAAAGGTAATAATGCAGCTTAAACAGGGCGTAAGCAAAAAACAGTGATGACCGCAATCTTTCGCTTTGTTTTTATGTATGAATGTTAATATTGCAGGGAAATAGGTTGAATAGGTATGCAGAAGGGTGGGGTTGCACAAGTGTCGAGAAGGAAGAATGGATCGCTGAACATTCAAAAACAAGGCTGCATGTGGAGCGATGAAATAGCAAGTGATCGGTGTGAAGGGCGGGCTGGTGTTGATTGTTTATTTTCTCGTTGTGTGGTTATAAGAACGGCTTGTAAGTTAATTTTTTGCAGTCATAGAAAGAAAACAAATTTAAATAAGAACGCATTTTGTTTCTTTATGTATTTTACTCGCGGAGAAAAATATCGAGGCACAGGTTTCTTTGTTATTTTCTCGCAGCCGCCGGTTTCGAACGTGATGTTGTAAGCATACAAGCATGCTTCTCGCTGCGTGATAGAGAGATAAAATAACCGGCGGGCACGGCAGCCACGCCATGCCATCGGTGAATGTTCAACCGTGACTCTCACGGTTGCATGGTAAACGCACGACGTGACTCTATGTAATACAACACCATGCCTCCGCTGTTTACGCCCCGTGTCTCTCCATTTGAACGAGTCGACGGATCGCTCGAAGATGGACACTAGTCTACATGACTCTATATAATACCGCGACGATGTTTTGTGTGCTGCCCACCCGCAGCTTCCGGCGTGGAATGATTCTTTTAATGTATGTATGTGTCGTAAAAATTAAAACTCGGAGGGGCACACCTGCTCTCGGTCTGTGTGTTCAATAGTGCATATTGTATAATCAAAGTCGGACTGCTCAATAGTGCATCTGCGCAACCATGATTTGACCTTGTCGTGGCATCGTAGTTCGCTCTTCCGCTCAAAAGTGTGCCTTCCACAGCCGCCCCATCGCGCGCCGACAAAGGAGCAACGCCACCGATAGAGTTCTTCTTCTATTACTAAAAGTGTGGTCCTCTTTGCTTAACTTTCGTGCATTTAACAGTTGCTCCTTGGTACAGAACCATGGTTGTACAGAGTTCTTGCCCGTGCTTTTAAGGATAGAGTCTCTCGGATCGTCCATTCATTGCCTCAGAAAGTAAACAGTGAGGGTTCACATCTGAATCCAATTGCGCTTGTGTTTCGCAGAAACGCCAGTACGTGACTCTATGTAATACCACAACATGCCTCCATTGGTTCACGTCCGCGTTTCTCCGCTCTAACGAAGTCAACGGAATCGCTCGTAACACGTATACGAGCTAACATGACTCTATATAACATCACACGATGCTTTTGTGTGCTGCCCACCCGCAAGCTTCCGGCGTGGAACAGATTCTTTAATGTATGTACGCGCAGAAAAAATTAAACACGGAGGGCACGCCTGCGTTCGGTCTGCGGTTCAACAAAGGCATCTCGCATAATCAATGCCTTGATCAGATTTAATGTTTCAAGCAGCATCTACAATTTACGGAAAAATAAAGGAGAGGTAATTAATCTGACCTTCCTGTCCCTCTCAAGATTTAAGTTGTTTCGTGGGTGGACAGGTTATAATCCATTTTTCTAGATCCACCTCACCGAGCACTTGTCGTGGTGCGGTGCGACCCTGCAATGGAGATGGAGATGGAGATGGAATGTGCTACTCCTAGCTCCAAGAGGGCGAGGGTGGCGCCATCGGCGATGCCGCCTTCTGGTGGTGTGTTTGTCGCCGTAGGGGAGGGAAGCGGCAAGTGTGCTCTTCCCGATCCAAGGATGAAGAAGAGGGGTCTCGCCTGACCTCACCAACACCTCCTGGACGCCGCCCTAGGTGAGATCATCTCTCGCCTCCCATCAAGGAGGGCATCCGCATCAATCCTCGCCGAGGTGGCATCCTTTATGGATCACCGCCTTTGAATCTCAATTGTCGCGAGATCTCTCTTGCCCGCCTTTTTAAGATGGAGAAACAGTTCATATTGTCATCATCTTGAAGCTGTCCGCCGTCACCGAGGCCGCCTTCGATGTTATACCGAACTCGGCGCCTCAAATTTCGTTAATGTTGTCGCCTTCCGAATTCATCATGTCCAACATGCCGGCTCAAGAAGTCGCTTCTCTATCCCGGCATGCTACATGCGGTGCGCATCTGCCATCATTGCCGCTATTCGATCATCAAAGCTCAACAATCTCCAGATTCTTGAGTTCTACTATCTGCTCCTGTGATTCGCGACGCAAGAGGTGACACCACCGGGTGTATTCATCGTGCCTCAACATCAAGTCCGTGTTTAGGTTTTCCTCCTCTTGCACACACTCGCTTTGCTCTTTGCAATATACCGCATAATTATGCAAGGACGCTTAAGCTACCGCTGGTGAAAAGACTATCGCCAGGAAGTTCTTATACCGAGGTCTCGCTGCAAATCATAATCCACTCTAGTTGCCCCGCTTTTGAGTCTCGCTGCTTATTTTCGGGGGAGTTCGTCGATCACAATAAACACGATAACCTTGTAAGCATTGGCATTTGTTGTAACTACGGAAAACTCATTATTGAGGATGCGCCGCTTCAACGGTTGATCCGCGATAGAGGACAACCACTATTCGATTATTGTTGTCTCGCACCTAAACCGGGACGCTGGGTGAATTTATGCTTGTGTTCATACGCTCGCACGTGTTGAGGTACCGACTTTCCTGATTCTCGAACAGGGTGATGACTTGTTCGATGTTAGTTCCATTAATTTGTTGAAATGTGTTCTTTGCTTCATGCAGGTGAGGATTTGGAGGTAACCGTGTCTCTCGCACCGATCCGTATCCACGCTGCCTCACATGTCTTGCGGTATTGAGTTTTGACAATACTTCCATTTTCATCTTGTTTGAGAGGAAACCAATTTTATTTCGTCCCAACCTTTAATCTATTACTTTTGTGACGATCTTCGTTAATTTTTATGAAGCGCTTTGGGGCAGTCGCCTTACAACAATGCGCAATCTGTCAAGACCTTGTTCATCTACATCAATTATAAGGTGGACATTGTCGTTGAATTGCTACAGTGCTTTCCAAAACTGGAGAACTTGTCTGTCGAGGTGATGATCTTGAGAAATGTGCATAGTGTAGTTTTCCTTCCATCTCCAAATGTTTATGTTAAATTTGACTGAAGTGGATACATACATACATACATATCTTTTTCTATGGACGCCAAGTATTTTCAACCTTTCATGTATTTTTTAGGGACGGTTGACGTGTCGCTCTGAAAAAACGTATGGCGTCGTAGGCACCGGCAGTTTCTCAAACATCAAGATATTTGTCTGAAGACAGTAACGCTGGAAGATTATATTCCTTGCTGGGGTAACGAGGAATTTCCGGCGTTCTTTGTTCTATGTGCACAGGATCTGGTTAGCATTGACATTAAGTTTGTGTACCGTATTTATTTATTTTTTAACGACGCTTTTGCACGATAATGCAGAAACCTCAACAGGACACGCACGCAGACACAAGTAAAGAAGCTTAAGGGCCACAAGCATTGGAAAACCATGCGGCAAACATTCCAGAAAGAGTCGACAAAGAACGAGAAAAAGGCCGCACCATCGACAAGAAACATTGTGTCAGAAGATGTTGCCGCCACAAACACGGCGGTAACCTGTGGCAGCACTCAAACAAAACGTGAATCATTGATCATACAAAACCCGCCATCGAAGAAGGGACAAAAGACAAAGGGATCGAACACCTGTACAACAACGCCATGACAAATAATAAGGACAAAGGGTAAGTTCATGTCAACACCAAAGAATTATTTTCTTCCAATGATTTCTTACCTTAAACATGTTATATGTATACCTGTAAATATATATGTTGCAGGCACGAGATTTTAATAAATACAAAGACGACAACAGTAACAGCCAGCCACATGGCACAAAGCTTCGACATTGGAAAGCCAAAGCAAGCAGCTAAACCATGGCAATATGCTACGATGTTGAAAAACAACTCAGGGGCACAAAGAGAAAGATTCTATCAACATACAACACCGTAAGTAGAGCTCAAGTTTCAACAATGAATATCACTCTATCGATCAATCAACCTCTCTCATAAATTGAATTTACAAATTTCTTCTACGCACATGTGACAAAACAAGGGCATCAATACGCATGGCCAACCATGAAGATCCATTGAGTTGAAAATAAAGACGGCACACATCGAGACAAGACAATTCCTAAAAGGCTTAAAAGATTACTTGATCCGAAGAAGGAGAGCAACTACAAGATTTCGACATGGTAAGCACATCTCATGTTACAGATAAGAGATACAATCTCGGCACTACAATTATGTCTAACGAACAAAAAATCATGACTAAATCCAAAAAGGACCCCTTATTTATTTTGCATAGGCGGGCAAGTTCGACAAAAACAAGGAACTGTGGGCCACTACTTCGTTGTTACAATTAACATAAAAAAAGAGCGCTTTGAACTCCTTGACTCTTTACCAAATGAATATATAGGCACAACGGACTACTTCAACATAGTAACAAGCAGAGTAAAGAGGATATGGAAGCAAATAAGCCCATTGCTCCAACTGTCTCCAAGTAACATTGACCATTTCAAAAAGGTCAAAATGCAGATCCCACTTCAGGGAAAAACGTAAGCGCTACAAACCTTTCTCCTTTTCCTTACTCATTGTAACAATTATTAATGCAATCCATAAAAAACATATGACATTAGGAAAACTTCACCTAAACTACCCTAACATCTCTGGACAGCAACAATAATCAATCACCCTTCTACCTGCAGACTTGACTGTGCGTTCTATATGTTCATGAACGCAAAGCACTACACCGACGATGGAGAAACAATGTTACTAACAAAGGAACAAGTCCCAGAGTTGAGAAAGAAAATTCTCTATCAAATATTCAGCCAATACAAAGATACGGCCGCACTGTCATTAATCAACTACACCGCAGGTTTGTCTTACAGAAGACAACAAAGTAAAATTCTACTTATCTATTTTTCAGAGACACACCAATAAGTTTTTATTTTTTATTTTAACAGATATGCTGAAACCTGAGGTCGATATGGAAGACAGTGAAATGGAACGAATACATTGTGACATAATTCAACAAGAGATTCCTCCAACTCCCGAGCACATTGGGACAAGCGCTCAAGAGATAAAAGTTATTGACATTAATGACACAAGCAGCGATGAGGAGAAAGAAGATTATAATTTGAGCGGCAAGGATACCACCAAGGTGTCTGAAGAAACACTCACGGAAGAACAAGCCTGCATGATCCTGGTTTACAGAGGGAACAACACGCCGAGCCGCATTAATCGATTTACAAAAGGAAGACGAACGGAAAGATCCGCCGATAGAACCGCATGCACCACCCCGATAAAAACAACGAAGGCATAGCACGCCTCCTTTAGAAGTGGATAACAGGACAAAGAGCGCACTAACTCGCCAACAACAGCTTTCCAAATGTAACATGAACCCTGCATGCTAAGATCGCATACCAGAACATCACCAGAGGCGTAACATGCACAAGAAGAAAAGAAGGAGAAATGAAAGATTTTATCGTAAAAGATACTTCAAAAGAGGAAACACGATGTCAAGTCTCAATAGAACCGAGCATCAAAACAACAACACACAAAAGGACAAACCAACACCGGGCAGCTTAACAGCACAGCTTCGTCACGACAAGAAAAGGGAAGGCATCTTGCAAGAGTGCGCATAAGTTCCCCAAAACCCTCGACGATTCAATCACACGAGATCAGCTCAGCAAACATAATCTCAACTAAGAGGCCATTCAAGCGAGCAAGCAAAGAAATTGAGAAAGTCAACGCCCAAAGACTTGTTCCAGAGATTTCATTTACAAAGAAAAGGCCATGCAACTCTATAGATATCTCGATGAGCCGACAAGGACGTAAACAATGCGACAAGAAGCAAATTATCCTTGTTCCATGGAAACGACACACGTAGCTGCACATTCTCTAACATCCAACTAACCATTCACTCACCTAATTCTAAACCCTCCTTGCTTGCAGAGAACAGCTATACAAAACCTCAAAGAGCTTAAGGCTACATTTCAGAAAATCCTTCATGGAACAAGGTGGAAAGGAAACGCACAAATGGAGGGCTCCATGCTAACGCTACATCGGACGTAATGGATGTAATGTAAACAGTTCAACCCACACGCCACAACTATACTCCCGCAGAATTGCAAATGTATGCATACCTCACCCACAAAAACACCTCTCACATTACTATGGTAGAATATTTAACTAATACCACACACTTTCTTTCTTGAAGATGGTGCTAGGTCTCAATTATAAAAGAGGGGAGCTATCAGAATTCAACGAAGACGATGCACAACAAGCATTTGAACAACTCGTGTGAGGTAAAAACATCCTGCACTCGAAGATGGTAAGTTCAGAACTATTACTGAACACACGACTTATTCTCCTTGAGCTTCAACAATTAAATGAAATTCAACTTTTACATCAACAACGATCTCCTCTCTCAATGTAGATCATGATACCTCATCACACGGACAAGCACTACACGCTATATGTAATGAACAAGTACAGAGATAGCATCGACGCCCTGACTCATCGAACTATGTAAACTACGCCGATTTGTCTTGGAGTAAACACCATGTGCATCGAAAGCAGAACTGGTACGCACTTTTGTACATTGATTTATTCTTTTCCTCGTGATAGTATGATACTCTTACTTTTATCAATGCCGCACTCCAAACAACAAAACAAAAATGCAATCACAGATGAGAAGGATGTCGGTGCCGATGAACAAGTACCACCAACTAAAAGACAAGAACGAACCAGACCGGGCAAGGATAGCGTAAAGGCCTCATAGGATCTGCACACCAAAGCAAGAAGGAACACAATGCGGACACTTCACGCCCAATTTATAAACACCGGATGGGAAAGAACTGGTCAAGGATGTAGAGGATTTTCATGTAAGTTACCAAGACATACACGCCAAATTACTTGATTTCTTTATTACCGCAATTAGTTTATTCACAATGGTGGACAACACGTAACTATAAACCATGCATTTTGACATGCCTCGCAGACAAGAAGGTGGATGCGAATGGAAACCAGAGTACGATACACACTCATATTCGTAAAACCAACCAAATAAAGCACCGCCAACTTCCTGAAAAATCAAAGTTTTCAAACCGTAGACTACAAACCTCTTTTCGCCCATGAAAGGTAATATAACTATTTTCATTTTTACCATCACCAACATGACAGAGCTTCAAATATATCTTTTAGAAGCAACAGCCATAACTTTTTATCTGCTTTGACAGAGCGAGACGAAAAGAACCAGGATCAATCAATGAGCACCAACAAATACCCGCAACACCGGCATTTGTTCAAACACGTGCGTAAGGCAAACGAGCTCTACGACTTAGTCATGAGTGACACATGGCAGGACAAATTCAAAAGGTGACTTAGTTCCTTTTCCAACTGAAATTAGTTAAAGTTACGCGGCAATCACACAAATAAGACAGAAACTAGAAAGAACCTTGAATTCTTGTTTATCAGCTTGCTTGTAAGTGACATTCTAAACAAAATTTTCTTCTACTATTTTTCCTATAAGCAGAGAAGTAGTATTCTTGGGAGAATAACCACAGGGAACAAAAGAACTCTCAATCGGATCAAACCTAAAGGAAATTATTGGGCCCATGAACAAGAAAAATGTAAAGGAATGGAAATGAAGGTGCTCATGAGTTAGCGTACATGGGAGGGAAGAAAGCAAACTAAATACAAAAGACATAGACTATTATTAGGCCCAAGCTTTGCAGAGGTAAATTTCAAAACAAAAAAAACCGCAAGGATCATACAAACTCGTCTTTTGCAACGATTGTTTAATCTCCGGTACCGATATATTCTTTCTAATTCATTTTAATGGTTTTTATTTGTTGCCGCAGAATATTCTGGATTTAAAGGATAAAAGAAAATCTATGACGACTTCACGATGATTTCAAACGAGAGAAGGATGCCTTGGTTCCTTTGTTCCTTAAGAAATGTCAATTAGACAAGCTCAAAACAGCAAAAATGGTAATAGCGTTAAAACTATATTCTAAACTCTCCTATAGCAATAAAACTCTCCTCTAACAAAATAAAAATAAGCATTTCAAACAAAATACTATATTCTAAACTCTCCTCTAACAATAAAACTTTTGTACCGCAGGTATTCATGCCATTTGAAAAGGAAGACCGATACACACTATTAGTGCTCGACAGATATAGAAGGAAGCTTCAAATCATTGAGCCTGAAGAAACCTCTCTCGAAGAATTGAAGAGGCAAGAATGCCTGAAAAATCAACGTGATCTCCACGTGCGTGATGGCAAACTAAGTAAGCAAATTGCTGACATGGAAATCAATGAAGCCAGCAAAGAAAAGGAGCATAACAAATACCACAACCATAAAGACAGGCTGGTAAGAATTGTAAATAACAGTGTCTTTCGGTTTTACAAAATACAGTACATGTCTCTTTAAAACAAAAACAAAATGCAATTCCCAGGTGCCGAGGTTCAAGGCAGTATACAAAATATTACTCAGTGAAAAATTCGAAAAGGAAAAGACTAATTGGGAAGTTCAATTTTTAAAGGACGTTCCAAAGGTGAACAAAGGTGAAGCCCCGTTTGTTGTTCTAAGGTTCGCGCATCCCTTTGATGGCAACCACTTCGTCGAAGAGATAGATAATTTCGATGTAATTTTTCGCTTAAAACTCGCTATAAATCTGCAAGATATCATACAACTGCATGACCTAATTCTGATGTGTTTTTTCTCCTTATTTTTCACTGAATTTTTTATAGGATGGCATGGAACAATGGAAAGCACAACAATTGTGCAGGCTACTATTTAGCGATCAGACTACAATTGAACCTAGCAAAATGGGCGATGAGATTAGAAAGATCTACGACGACATCAAGGAAAAGGAATAAAAGTTGTTGATAAGCTTAATGCCTAGCTCCGCTAAACATCGTAAAACGGTTTAACCGCACATCATACCGTGATAATGAAGCAGCAAACTCTTTTATTGATGTAGTTCCTTGATTCTTCATTAACCAAGCATTCAACACAAGCCGCTGCCCCAAGTCCGTCCCTAGACATACATGCGCCACGCCACGCGCAGACACTTACATACTCCTCACGCTGCGGACCGCCAGTGACTTTGATGTTTCGCAAACATTCCTCCTCTCTCGCAACTGCAGGCCGTCGAATGCCACCAATCTACAAAGATGCATCTAGCTTGAGTACGACGTGACTCTCTAAATGAGTATTCAAACAATTGCACGTGGTGCCACCCACTCACGCCGTTAGAGGCCTCACTCCTGTGCATCCACAATGGTGCCTCTCCTACCACACCACCATGCATCCAGAGGGTTGAGGGCCACTGATGCCCCTCGAAGCCCCACACCACTCCATGCCCGTGATGCCAGATCACGCGTGACTTTCTAGAGACTTGACAACCGTGACTCCCTAACTGCGTATTCGGAAGCATGCTTCTGGTACCACACTTTTGAACATCCATAGTATTTATAGCTGTTCGAAACAACAAAAACCCAACTTCCGTGCATGTTGAGTCTTCACCTCCATGATTTCTGTGCCTGCATCCACGTACCTAGCGTGTCACACCTCGCGACACTTACATGCTCGCGGTACCATGCCCGTGTCTCTTCACAAACGTCACTACAAAGGCATCTCGTGCCTCATGCACTGCATCCGTGTGCCTCTCACATGACACTTGTGATGACTCTACATGCCCCATCGTGTCGCACAACCTTGGCTCGCACACTTCCAAACCGTGACCATGTAACTATGTATTCGAGCTCACCGCTACTCCTTCCACGTGCTCGGATGGATGCTTGTGGTGCCTTCATTTCAGAGAGACTTCAATTTTGTGACTCGACACCTGCACTAACACACGCCGGTGGCTCTACAGACCGCAAACTTGTGCCTCTCTAATCTGCAGATTCCAACCCATGCCACTCCTGCCACTCCTCAAGAAGCCGCGCTTGTGTGCACAACTAAACTGTACTTAGCGTAAAAAGATTGCTTTGTATTTAGTTGTTTTTAGACAAAAAAGCAACATTACTAATTCAAAATCACAAGATTGCTGAATAAACATAGTACTTAGCAAGCCGCATAACTTGTTCAATCACATAAAAAACTACAAACTTCACATAAGCAAACTTGTTTAACCCGACACAGATGACATTAGAAACTGCCATTCTAACAGTAAGTAAACTACTTAACCTGAAACAATAGAAAGGACAAGGTAAACACAAGCAACTCCACCACCAGTTTTCCATGTTTTCGCCATCACTAGTAGGCGAGTAAGGATCATCATAATTTTTCTCCGCCTCTTTGCACTCTCCAATTCTTCTCGATGTTTTCAATTCTTCCAAGACTCAGAGGTGGCGACGATCTATCGCTGCATACGGATGAGGTAATTTGGCAAAGGCTGATCCCCACGCTTATGGTCTTCAACCCCGCCAATCTTATCCTTCATCTGCTTGTAGAATGGGTGGATCACGCCTCGCAACATCAACCAAAGAGTGGTACCTCTTTCTTCCCTTGAACGGAACTCTCCATTTACGCTGGATGTCGATGTACTTGTCGGGTTGATCTCCAAACCGAACTTCGCAAAGATCTCTTTGTCACCTTCAATATCAAGCCGCAAAGGTGTAGAACCCGTCCTCCTTCAGAACGGCGCAGTTCTTGGGCCTGCAACGGGATGACACATTTAAGGTGGATCCATCAAGTAAATACTTATATAGTACGATAATTTGTGGACTAAAAATTTCAGAAACTGCTATGCGTAGTTCACAAACACAAGCACAAGCACAGCATGTCATTTTTATTTTTGGTACTTACACTTGAATAAATGACCTATGTACTCCTTACCCACGCTAACACATCAATTCAAGAAACTAAACTACACTAGAACATCAAATATAGAAACTACACTAGAATGTAAAGTGCACTAGAACATCAAGTTTAGAAAATAATCTCATACATCAAATTCATAAATTAATCTAGTGCATCAAATACATAAACTAACTGTGAGTCAAGTTCAAAATCTATTCGATGTATCTACTTCGTAAACTTAACCGATACATCAATTCAATAAACCAATTTAATCAAATTTCAGGGTGAAATGCTAATTAAATGTAAACATGGAGAGGTTGAAGTCAGAGGATGGTTCACCATTTTGTTGTCGCGTGATGTGGTATACCAATGAGTTCCTCCACGCATAATCGCAGAACCGCTGCCTCTCGTGGAGGTTCGCCTTCCCGGTATACTCGACATCAACGCCGATGAACCGAGGGTACAAGCCGCACCTCTTCGTGATCCTGCCGATCATCTTGCCGCTTCGCCGTGATTGCCGGTGCATACGACATCTAGCTTTTCCTTGCCGTGGATGCCAACCTCCTTGAGGTGCACCTTGTAGTCGTGCTTCCGATCGGGACCTGAACGCCGCCAACCTCGGTGCTCGGTCGGACGCCTTCCACATGGACGCTATGATGGTTCCTCCGCCATTACGCCTCCAAATGATGGCGGCCTTGACACGGAGATTGTGAGAGTTGCTAGTTGAGATGGAGCGGCAATAGAGTTTTTGTAATTGAGCGGCTATGGAAGCGCAGTTGCCCTTTTGTGCCAAGGTTTAGGTCGAGGAGGAGGCGGTTGGACGAGGCCTCATCGTGGTAATGAGGGCAGTAGACATGCGTTCATGGTTGCTGTGCGCCGGGGAAACCGCCGAGTGGCAGTGCTCGCGGTTGCCGGGAAAAAAGCAACCGTCAAATCATCCAATTAAGCACGTAACAAATGTTTTTGCGTAAACCATTCAAGCACACACTACACTGGCACACTTAGATAGTGTGCACTGCGTTCAGATACTAAGCACGTACTATGTTGAACTCCTCGCACCTTTCCCGACGCATGTCGCACCGCTACTACTGCACGACCAATGCTCTCTGACTACTATTCGCACCGATGCCTCTACTACCACACTTCCCGACGATCACTCTCACGCGTCTGCAGACACACGCCAGAACTCTAAAGACTTCACAACCGCGGATCGCTCGAGTAAGTCTTCGACGCATGCCCCTACCACTACACATTTGTGCATCCACAGAGTTGATACCAAAGGTTTCTATAATTTAACCGGATCGCTCGAGTAAGTCTTCGATGCATGCCCTCGCCACTACACATTTGTGCGCCCATAGAGTTGATACCAAGGCTCTATAATTCCAATGTCGGTGCTCAGAGAGCCTGGTGTTCCGTGCCTCACACGTGTATTAAGACGCTACATCGAACAAAAAAAACAAAGCCAGGCGGCACGAATCTTGATGCTAAAATCAGACGGTCGGAGATAACAGACGGTTCCATCATTTCCATCTCTCCCACCTCCACTACTCTCTTGCTTCCTCTCTTCCACAGTAAATCTCAAAACATTCGGCACTCACACAAGGTCTCCTCTTAGGTTCAGTACTTCAGTGCCTCATGTACCTGCATCCGTGCCTCTTGTGCCTTCAATGTCGTGCCTCAAGTGCCTACATCCATGTGCCTCACATGACACTTGCCATGACTCCTACGGGGCCCGTCGTGCCACACCCACATCACTTCACAAAGGTGGTTCTCTAACCGAGTAGTCGGACCCATGCCTCTGCCGGCACACTTCTATGCATCCAGAGAGTGCACAACCATGACTGCACAAAACACACGTGACGCGCTCGCTGTGGATTCACCAATTCGCCTTCCAGAATCGCACCCACGCGCCTCAAGTGCCTAAGGTAATAACATGCGCAGTGACTCTTACATGGCCCCACCGCCACGCCTGCTGCCGCCCCGAGACTTCACAACCGCGCCTCTTTAACCGAGCATTCTAACACATGCCTCTCGCCACCGCACTATTGTACATCCTCGCTGATATCCGTGCTCCAAAAGCACCATATCCGCGCTCGTATTTCCTTCATTTCTCGCCTCCTATGCTTACATCCACGCACTCATGTGACTCTTGCCCGTCCCGTGGTCCTCTAACTGCTCAGAGAACCCACACTTCCGCGCTCCCCGTGCTTGAATGTACATGCTCAGAGAACCTGCACTTCCGCGCCTCGTGTGCTCGTGCATCCACATGCCTCAGAGAGGCTCCACTTCATCACTACCACGTGACTTCACAACCGTGGTGCCTTGATTTCGTGCCTTACGCCCTGCACACACGCGCCTCACGCGACACTTGCTGAGACTCTTACGTGCCAAGTAGTGCGACACCCACGTCACTTCACAACCGTGGTTCTCTAACCGAGTACTCGGACCCATGCCTCTGCCGCCACACTTTTTTTGCATCCAAAGAATGCACGTACGTGCCTGTGGTGCATTTACGTACCTGAAACCACGTGCACAACATGACACTTGTCGAGACTCTTACGTCCCCCGTAGTGCCACACCCACGTGAGTTCACAACCGTGGTTCTGTAACCGAGTACTCGGACCCATGCCTCTGCCGACACACTTTTGTGCATCCAGAGAGTGCACGTACGTGTCGGGACCCCGATCCTAAGTCACACCGATCTAGCATGTAACACATCATATCCCTTTGCGCCTCACGCACGGTATCCCCACGGTGTCGCCTTACCATGGCCCGGACCGCTTATGCCTTTTGGCTCACGATACGATAGTGTCGCTAGCATCCATATGACGAAGAACCCGGGCCGACATGGCTAGTCGTGAACCCAAAGCGGCGCTTAACCTATGGGGACAGTATACATGAATCACATCGAGCATGTCGGTCATCAACGATATATTCGGCTGTAGCACTGGCTAACAGACTCCGTATCCCGGCTGTAGCAGGCTAGGCAGACTCAATAACACGCGTGACATTTCCCGGCGGATGTATATAGGAACGGCGAAACACATGCCGCCACCAAGTGTCCAAGCAGAGTGCTGGGCTAGCAGGTGACTCGTGAACCGGTCAGAAGCGGACTACTATCGCCGTAAGCACGAGACTACATTTCCCCATAAGAGAGGCTACCAAGGATAAACAACTAGGTTGTCGGATCCCACACATAGCAATACAAGTTACACGACGATAACATGCAAGTATGTGCTGTACAACATGGCATCACAACATAACGCAAACTCATATAGATAAAGGCTCAAGAGCCACATAGCAATAATACAAACAGGGTCACATGACCCATCATTCAGAGCATACAAACAACAAGCGGAAGCATTACATGTCCGAGTACGACATCTACAAAAGAAAAAGGCCGAGAAGCCTGACTATTTACAAGACCTCCCAGGGTACAAGATCGTAGCTGAGGTAACAAGCTACTCGTCAAGTCCAAGCGAACTACTAGCAAGACCAAGTCTCCGCTGCAAAAACATAAATAAAGCAACGTGAGTACAAAGGTACTCAAAGAAGGCTTACATCGATCCTATCATACATGCATTAGTGTCCAAGGTAATGTGGAGTTTAGTTGCAGCAAGCCAGCTCGACTGTGGCTATCCTGTTCTACGACTACAAGAAACTCTTGAGGTGAGACAATGTACACGAGTCCACTAATCACCACATCAATACACTACTACGGATTCATTCCCGCCTCCATACGAGAAGGCCATCCATAGCACTCACACTTGTCTTGAGCATTTTAGGGTATCCACTTCAAGTTGTCTATGTACCACGAAGCATCCAAGAAGTCCATAACCGAGGACACGGCTATTCAATAGATCATGATAACCTCGCAGGGTGTACTTCTTCACACACGCCCCCGCCACTTACCGCCATATACACGCCATGTATCTCGCAACCTTCAAGCGAAGTCTGGCGAGGGTGTCGGCCACGACCGACTAACCACACAAGACTCTAGTCCGTGCTTATCGCCTATTCGGTTCCATCCGCAAGGAGATCCGCCGGTGTCGCCACGGCCCCAAACGATGTGAGCAGGGTTCCTGCCCACCATCCGGTGCCACTTGGTACACCGTGCCACCGTGTTTAGTCTGTCCAAGCCTATTCTCGCCGGGTGCCACCGGTAGAAAAATAGCACTACCTACAAACACCGAAACTAGTTGCGACTCTCGGACAGAGGTCAAGTTGATTAATAAGTCGAGAGGGTCGAGTTACCGAACCCAATGTGTGGTAGTATCGAGTCATTGACAACATACATAGAACTCAAGCTTAAGGACGGTTCCAATGAGACAACCCACCATGTACTCCTACATGGCCTCTCACCGCTACCTTTACCAAGTCGTGTTCACACACTTCACTCTCAAAGATCGAACATAGAACTGCACTCCAATTCATTCCCAATGAATCAGACCGACACAACTCTAAGCAATAGCAGGCATAGCATGGTAGGAACACAACATGGCTCAATCAACTCCTACACATGCTAGTGGGTTTTAACTATTTATCGTGGCAATGACAGTCATGCAGAGGAATGGGTTCAACTACCGCAGACAAAGTAGCAGTGAATCGCTGTTGTCCTAATGCAATAACTGAGAGCAGGAGCGAGAGATAGGATTGTATCGAATGAACAAGGGATTTGCTTGCTCGGTAAGTCAACAAGGAGGCACCGCTTACAGAGACAGTACTGAACGCCTCCTGAGGTGACCTATCGAGAAGGAACGGTGCCGCAATCAATACCCAATCATATGCAACAATATGATGCATGAACATGGCATGTAGATGTGATGCTGTTTGAGTTAATGCAACTGGTATTTGATTTGAATGAAGTCCATTTGAACCACAGGTTCAAATGCAATTCCAAAGTAGGCTCTTATAAATGCCATTTTAGAGTTTCACTTATACAGCATGTATAAGTTGGTTTGTCATGCATGAAACTAGTACAGATGGATAGATTGAATTTTTCTGATAATTTTTCATATATAAATTATTTCAATCTGAGCTACGGTTGAATTTCTATGAATTTTTGAAGTTTTGAATATATTCTGGAATTTCCTGATTTAAATTAATTCCAGAAAAATAATGTTGCGCCAAAGATGACGTCATGCTCTGCGTCAAGAGGTCAACTGCAGCTGGTTGGGGAGTCAAACCCGACGTGGGGGGCCACACGCCGCTGACACGGGTTAACAGGGGGTTAGTTTAGTTAATTAGTGATTAGGGGGCACTAGGGCCCACCGCCGCTGTCGAGGGGTTAGTTAGTTGGTGATTAGCCTTGCTAATCACCGACGGCCGGACCCACGTGGCAGGCTCAGCGACGGGTTTTGCCGCCGGGCGGCTCGACGCGGGCGGAGACAAGCCACGGGCCACGGGCGGCGCCCGAGAGCACCGGGCGTAGCCTGTGTTTCGCGCACCGTGGAGCAAAGTGGACGAGCTGGGGGCTGGGTCACGGAGCGGAGCTCGTGAGCGCGCCGGAGTTC
>JAHIAM010002450.1:0-23206 GCA_021605205.1 Aegilops longissima | reverse complement strand
ACCTCTTGAACCGAAAATAGTGCAGCTCAGAAAATGTTCCCGTGATGCCTACACCCACCGGAGAGGAAATTAATGATGATGATCAAGGTACTTCGGATCAAGTTACTACCGAACTTCAGAGGTCCACGAGGACACGCTCCACACAAGAGTGGTATGGCAACCCCGCCCGGAAATCATGTTGTTAGACAACGTGAACCTTGAACTATGAAGAAGCGATGGCGGCCCGGATTCCAACAAATGGCTTGAAGCCATGCAATCCGAGATAGGATCCATGTATGAAAACAAAGTATGGACTTTGACAGATTTGTCCGATGATCGGCGAGCGATAGAAAACAAATGGATCTTTAAGAAGAAGACGGACGCGATGGTAATGTTACCATCCATAAAGCTCGACTTGTCGCTAAAGGTTATCGGCAAGTTCAAGGGGTTGACTACGATGAGACTTTCTCTCCCGTAGCGGTTGAAGTCCGTCCAATCATGTTAGCAATTGCCGATACTATGATTATGAGATATGGCAAATGGACGCCAAAACGGCATTCCTTAACGGCTATCTTAAGGAAGAACTGATATGATGCAGCCGAAGGTTTTGTCGACCCTAAGAATGCTAATAAGGTATGCAAGCTCCAAATGATCCATTTATGGACTGCAAGCATCTCGAGTTGGAACATTCACTTTGATGAGATGATCAAAGCGCTTAGTTTATGCGCACTTATGGAGAAGCCTCTATAAGAAAGTGAGTGGAGCTCAGAGCATTTCTCATATTATATGTAGATGACATATTTTTGATGGGAAATGATATAGAACTCTTGGACAGCATTAAGGCCTACTTGAATAAAAGTTTTCAATGAAGGACCTTGAGAAGTGCTATATATTAGGCATCAAGATCTATAGAGATAGATCGAGACGCCTCATAGGTCTTTCACAAAGCACATACCTTGATAAGATATTGAAGAAGTTCAAATGGATCAGTCCAAGAAAGGGTTCTTGCCTCAGACATAAGGTGTGAAATTGAGCTCGCTCAATGTCCCACCACGGCGTAAGATATAGAAGAGATGAGTGTCATCCCTATGCATCAGCCATAGGTTCTATTATGTATGCCATGTCAGGTACTGCACTGATGTAAACCTTGCCGTAAGTTTGGTAGGAAGGTACCAAAGTAATCCCGCAAGGAACACCGACAGCGGGTCGAATATCCTCGGCACCGAAAAGGACTAAGGACATGTTTCGCTTATGGAGGTGACGAAGAGCTCGTCAGAAGGGTTACGCCGATGCTAGCTTCGACACGATCCGATGACTCTAAGTCACAAATCGGATACGATATATGTTGAATGGTGGAGCAGTTGAGGTGCAAATGCAAGCAGAGCGCTGTGGCGGATCTACGTGAAGCGGAGTACATGGCAGCCTCGGAGGCAGCGATGAAGCAATTTGGGTGAAGGAGTTCATCACCGACCTAGAGTCATACCCAATGCGTCGGGCTAATCAAACTCTTCTCGGACAACACCGAGCTATTGCACTTGCCAAGGAGCCCAGTTTTCACAAGAAGACAAGGCACATCAAGCGCCGCTCAACTCCATTCGTGAAAATGTTCAAGATGGAGACATAGAAATTTGCAAAGTACATACGGATCTGAATGTCGCAGATCGGTCGACTAAACCTCTTCCGTGAGCAAAACATGATCAACACCGTAACTCTATGGGTGTTCGATTCATCACAATGTAACTAGATTATTGACTCTAGTGCAAGTGGGAGATCATGGAAATATGCCCTAGAGGCAATAATAAAAGGATTATTATATTTCCTTGTTCGTGATAATTGTATTTTATTCATGCTATAATTGTATTATCCGGAAATCGTAATACACGTGTGAATATATAGACCACTATATGTCCCTAGTGAGCCTCTAGTTGACTAGCTCGTTGATCAATAGATAGTCATGGTTTCCTGGACTATGGACATTGGATGTCATTGATAACGGATCACATCATTAGGAGAATGATGTGATGGACAAGACCCAATCCTAAGCATAGCACAAGATCGTAGTTCGCTTTTGCTAGAGCTTTTCCAATGTCAAGTATTTTTCCTTAGACCATGAGATCGTAACTCCCTTGATACCGAGGAGTGCTTTGGTGTACCAAACGCCACAACGTAATCGGGTGACTATAAAGGTGCACTAGGTATCTCTCGAAAGTGTCTCTGGGTTGACACGGATCGAGATCGGATTTGTCACCCATATGACGGAGAGGTATCTCCGCCCACTCGTAATGCATCATCATAATGAGCTCAAAGTGACCAAGTGTTTGGTCACGGATCATGCATTACGGCATTTGAGTAAAGTGATTTGTTTGTAACGAGACCGAACGAGGTATTGGGATACCGACGATCGAGTCTCGCATGTAACGCATCGATTGATAAAGGGAATTGTATACGGGTTGATTGAATCTCGACATCGTGGTTCATCCGATGAGATCATCGAGGAGCATGTGGGAGCCAACATGGGTATCCAGATCCCGCTGTTGGTTATTGACCGAGAGCCATCTCGGCCATGTTCAGATGTCTCCGAACCCGCAGGTCTACACACTTAAGGTTCTGACGCTAGGGTTATTAGGAAGACTTGTATGTGATTACCTAATGTTGTTCGGAGTCCCGGATGAGATCCCGGATGTCGCGAGGAGTTCCGGAATGGTCCGGAGGTGAAGATTTATATGTGGGAAGCTGTCATACGGTCACCGGAAAGTTTCGGGGGCATATCGGTATTGTACCAGGCCACCGGAGGGGTTCCGGGTCCACCGAGGGGCCACCTTCCTGAGGGCCTCATGGGCCGAGGGGCAGGGAACCAGCCCCTGAGGGCTGTGCGCCCCTGGGCCCATGCGCCTAGGGTTGGGGGAACCCCAGTGGGGGCGCCTTGCTTGGGGGCAAGCCCTCCTCGCCCCCCCTAGATTCATCTAGAGGGGCCGCCCCTTCCCCTTCCCCTATAAATAGAGGGCGAGGAGGGCTGAACACCGATCCAAGGCGCAGCCCTCCCTCCCCAACACCTCTCCTCCTCGCTGAGTGCTTGGCGGCCCCTGCTTGAGTATCGCTTCCACCATCATCACGCCGTCGTGCCGCTGCTGAGCCTTCTTCCTCAACCTCTCCTTCCCTTGCTGGATCAAGAAGGAGGAGACGCCGTCCGCCCCATACGTGTGTTGAACGCGGAGGTGCAGTCTGCTCAAAGACTTGGTCATCGGTGATTTGGATCACGGCGAGTACGACTCCATCATCCCCTGCTCCTTGAATGCTTCCGCACACGCATCTACAAGTGGTATGTAGATGCAATCTCTCCCATGACTCGCTGCTTAGATGAACTCATAGATGGATCTTGGTGAAACCAGGAAAAATTTTAATTTTCCGCAACGCTCCCCAACAGCCCTTCATATGAAGACATGGCTCTTTTGTCAAGAAGTTTAGAGCGGAAAATTCAAGGAAGATTTCAAAAGAGGAAAGTAAGAAAATGCTACAACTATGAAGAAACCAATCACTTCTCCAACGAAAGTGCCCTTATGAGAAGAGAGAAGATAAATCAAGGTTTCCCAAGACCTTCCCAAGAAGAAGTTACCAAACTTTGAACTCCAAGCTCAAGAAGAGAGATGGAAAAGCAATGGTTGCTCAAGAAGAATCCGATCCGGATGATGTTAGTGGTGTTGCCGGAGTTGCTCAAGACTCTCAAAACACCTTGAGGTTAGGAAACAAGAGCGGTGACGTGGTCACCTAAAACTACATGAAAGATTACAAGGGTAACGCTCACAAGTGCCTAATGGCAAAGGCCGTGATAGAAGATGGAGAGGACCAAAGCTCTCGTGACAAGGTCAAGGTAACTCCACGATCAAATCCTCCTGTTTTCACTCCTTCTACTCCTAGTGATGAGTATCTTGATGCGGAGGATAGCTATGAGGATGATGATCTAGATGATCCTATGCTTGCTAAACTTAATAAGTTCATGTGTTCCTCAAAGGAAAGAAGCTCACTATGTTTCACATGCTTATGGAGATGGTGAGTAAGAACACCATCACCATTAAGGAATCTCAAACCCTCGCCACCGAGGAAAAGGAAAATGTGAAATCTTTGAGCGGAAAGTCCAATATGAGGAAGCACTAAATGATGAACTATGCTTAAATATTGGTGCAAATATTGATGCTCATACTAATGATCTTGCCTCCTTGAAAAGGCTATTAACTCATGCGAAGAGTTGATGAATGATAAAAGTAAGCTTGTGAAGTCTCATGCTTCTCTCGTAAGGATTGTGAGCTTCATCGTTCTCTCAAGACTAAGGAAGGAGAGCTCACCGTTTTACAAAGAGTTTTGAGACGCCAAACTTACTTATCTTGAAACTCTAGCCAAGGCTTACTCTTCTCCTATTCTCAATGTTGATGCTTGTACTACTAACTCTAGTAGTGATCTAGCATCTATTCTTGAGGAAAATCGCTTTCTCAAGGCTCAAATCGAGAAAGGTCCCATGACATGTGGTACGCTCCGTCAGATCTATAATTTTTTATTGTTCCATGCCAATATTATTCAACTTTCATATACTTTTGGCAACTTTTTATACTATTTTTGGGACTAACATATTGATCCAAAGGCCCAAAGGCCTCCTCGTCTCAAGGTCGTAAGTGCATCTAGTGCCACCCCTAGTTGGTTTTGGAGTATTGACGACAAATGTGGTTGAGGGACTAATGCGCTTGTGAGAATTGCAGATAACGCAGTGGTGTCCCCATTGATTCGGGTTTACCACCGGAGATGACCCTAAAAATGTATGAAGACATTGACGATAATGGCGGTATGTGAAGATATTCACATTGAAGACTATGACATGAGAAGACATTGAGTGAAGACTATGGAGCACTAAGACCGTGGTCGCTTCATTGTTTCCTTTTCTTCTTTGTTGAGTCATAGGAACCACCGCATCGTAAGGGGGCCCAAGTGATCAAAGTCGATGACTGATGTGATGCTCAACCCAAATCCTATGTCTTCGAAATAAGATAATGAGAGCAAAACTTATCCAGAGTCGGATGAGTCGCCTTTGCTTGTAGCCCAAGTAAAGTTGCCATGTGTTTGAAATCACCATTGAACACGTGTCGCCCTTTAGTGACCCAGGTCATTTCGACATATCAGTGTCGGGTTGCCTAGTGGCTATAAATAGCCCACCCCTACACCATAAATTGGTGGCTGCTCAGAGTTAGTGCACGGCTTTTGTCGCTTGAGAGCAACCCACCTCAAGCCTTTGAGAGAGAAAATCTTTGCAGGACAAAGCCCAAACACCTGAGAGCCAAAAAAAGTGTTAGTCATCATCAAGTCTTTCGTCTGTGACCTCAAGACTTATTACACTTGAGGACCGTGAATCCTCCAAATGTTAGGGCCGCTGCTCGAGCATCCAAGAGTCATTGTGGATTGCCGTGAACGCAATCAGGAAGGTTCGGAAGTTCACCTTGAAGACTTACCAGAGTGATTGGGCGAGGACTGTGTGTCCTTAGCTCAAGGGGAATAAGGTGAAGACGCGGTCTTCTCGAGTTGAATCTCAGCCTCCTAACTGATGTACAGCTTGTCACAAAGAATCGAACTGGTCCAACAAACTCGTGGTCTTCAACAAGTGACTGGTTCTATCTTCTCCTCACCTTACTTAGAGTTTGTCTTCGAAGTCATTGCCTATTTGTCATACCTGCTTGACTTCATTGCTTGACTACTTTTGTTGATTGGCTTCTCTTTATCTTCCATCTTGATCCTACTACTAAGTCGCTATTAGTCTTGTACTTTCAATGCTATTGCATACTAGACTATGGTTTGCTTGTTGTAGTTTATCTTCCGCAGATATCAATTAGGTCATTTCTATTGTTTGTCTTTGAAACATCCGTGTTTTGAAGATTTTCCTAAAAATCGCCTATTCACCCCTCTAGTCGATAACTAGCACTTTCAATTGGTATCGAGCAAGGTACTCCCTTGTTCTGGTGATTTGGTTTAACCACCGGAGTTTTAGCTATGTCGATCGCAGGATAATCAAAGTCTCCGCTGCTTGTCCCGTGTTCGATGGAACCGACTATCCTTATCGAAGAACAAGATGCGATGCATCTTGAAGCCATTGATGTCGACTCCGTATGTCGTCAAGAACGGCGCTCCCAAAACCGTGAAGGTGTCACCTCGCCGATGTCAAGAAGTTCATCCAACTGACTCACCGCAAAGAACATCATCTCGTGGTCATCTAACCAAAGGACAGATGGCCTTGCGAAGTGCTCCGAAACGCCGGCTAGTCTGGACCGGCTATCCAAGGTCAACGAAGGCGCCTCAACTCGTAGAGATCAAAGGATCGTGTTCTTGCAACCTCTTCAACCGCTTCAAGAGAAATGACAATGAAAATGTCCAGCTCACATTTGATCGCCTCAATCGACATCACAAATGAGCTTCATGCTCTCGGCCATCGAGATCACCAAGCATAAAATCGCCAAGACACTATCGAGATCACTTGATGCTCTTTTGACACCCTTGCCCTCATGATACAAGAACGCCCTAACTTCAAGACACTCGATCCATCCGATATACTTGAGAGGCTCAACACACATGAGTTCCAAATTTTCGAGAAAAGAGATATCTATGGCCCCAACTATGGCCGAACTCGTGCTTTGAAGGCAAAGGTTGTTTCCTCATCCAAGAAGAATCTGATCATGGTTCGATGATCCCAAGACATTGGAAAGGAACTTTCTATGCTTGTGAAGAAGTTCCAAGTTCACTAGGAAGAAAGGCTTCGTAAAGTCTTCACGATCCAGCTCAAGAAATGATGAAGCTTCCACCATGACTACAAGAAGATAACATGTCACAAGTGCAAGAAAATCGACACTATATCTCCGAAAGTGTCCACAAGGGGACAATGAGAAGAAAAAGAAGAAGAGCAAGGAATATGATTCTCGATGACAAGAAGAAGAAGAAATCTTCAAAGTCTTCTTCCAAGTCCTCATCAAAGTCTTCATCTCATAAGAAGAGCTCATCCGCAAGGCTCGTGGCTTTTGTTGGCAAGGAAATGGATTCAGAGGAGGAGTCCGCTCGAGGAGGTGGAGGTGGAGTCCAAGAGGAGTCCGACCGGCATTGCAAGTCCGGCTTTAGCCACACTTATGTTGCCAAGTCCATCTTCAACATCAAGACAATGACTTCTACACCAACGTCAAGCCGATGACAAGGACGACCCTGCCCCATCTATCGCTTCATGGCACGTGGTGCCAAGGTAAAATCACGTGATTCTTACTTTCAAACATCAAGTGAAGATGACTCGATTGTGAATCCAAACCCAGCTACAAAACACTTGCTAAAATTGCAACCAACAACAAAGAGCTATGGAACATACTCAAAAACTGTTAGACAAAAGCGATGACCGTTGGACGCGAAATGACACGCTCACAAATTCTTAGTTGAAGACATTAAAATCTTCATGCTAAGTACCAAGAACTTGAAATTCGCCATGAAACGCCTCAACTACTCATGAAAAGCTCTCCTATGATTATCTTCAAAGGAAGCAAGAGCTTGAGAGATTGAGAGCGCTCATGAAGATCTTCAAAAGAGAATGAGTCACTTCGCTACCAATGATCGGGCCCGCCAGATGGATTTGAACCACCATGTCTAAAATGTCTTGAACGTGATATCACTACCTCTGCTGTCAATGTTCAACTGCTGCATCGTTGCATTGTCTTCAACTACTAATGTGGTAACTAACCCTCTCATGGAGGATACCACCGCTATTGCCGATGAAAATGCTAGGTTGAAGACATTGCTTGAATCAGGATGTATAAAAGTCTAAAAGGGCATCGACACTTTTATGATGTCCTCAAAAGCGATATTGAACCGAAACCCTAGGAAAGAGGGTGTTGGGTTCGAGAGGAAAATGAATGTTAATGGTTCCTACCGAAGCCCGAGAAGTATCCCAAACCACATGGGTTGTCAGAAGGGACCTTCAAAGGATCCATCCACCTTATCCGCTTTACCTGTGCTATCCCTATTATCATTGATGAATCTTTGATGCAAACTATAAGCGTTCAAGAATCGAATGGTGAAGTGTTTGCTGTATATTGGTACTAATCGCAGGACCGCTTATGAAGAAGATCTGGTTCCAAAAGCTGTCTTGAGAATCTTCCAGTTGATTGTCATCATGACACCACCGAAGAAGACAAACCCCAAACCTAAGGCGCATATGGTCCAAAGGTTTCATACAGCATGTAGTTACTCACCCGAGTCACCCTAACGCCAATGTTCTCATGGGAAACCATACTCAAATTTATGAATATGAGCGCAGTGTCTTCAAACCGCTATGT
Organism: Aegilops longissima; assembly: GCA_021605205.1. Taxonomy (NCBI): domain Eukaryota; kingdom Viridiplantae; phylum Streptophyta; class Magnoliopsida; order Poales; family Poaceae; genus Aegilops; species Aegilops longissima. The sequence goes on along the minus strand of JAHIAM010002450.1, from coordinate 14,885 downwards.
TCATAGAACTAAGAACTTTTCGCTTATTCATATGAGTATCGCTCATCTCCGCAAGGCTATTTGCTAGGGCTCCAAAGTCAAGTTCTCGATGTTGCACTTAGACTCATTGTTTCTAAGCCACCCTCAAGATGTGGGTGGTTAAGAAGAATTAACTCTTTTGCGCAGAAAGGGTCTCCACCAAAATCAAAGGCGCCTCGATGCTATTGCTAGGGACCTAAAACATCTTGTAGGGCACAAGATCAAATGCCCAAATGGTCTCACTATGTATTTTGTTCCTAATCGCTTGCCATTCATCCTATCGCCTAATCTTGATTTAAGCTTCAATAATCCACTTGCTCATTAAATGTTTATGCTTCACAATGCTCTTGGTGAAGCCTATCCCCTAACTGCATCAGAGGGTATGACACCTCATGCTTCGTAATGGATTATGGATGGGATGCACTAATCATATGACCGGTGATCAAGTCTTCTCATGGACTCAACCTTACGCCCATCGACAAGAGTCACATCACATTTGGTCGACAATCGGTAAAAGTAAGGTATCGAGTCTAGGTAGAGTTGCAATCTCAAAGGATCAACACATGGATAAAGTGATGCTTGTTGAATCCCTTTGGTTTCAACTTGATGTCCGCCTCAATGCTTTGTGACTTGAACATGATTGTGATATTCGAAAATATCGCTGCCTTGTACTAATGGAATCGACAAGTCTCTAGTCTTTGAAGGGTATAGGAAAGATGATCTATACATGGTAGATTTCTCACAGTCCACAGCTTGTCAGATGTCTTCTTGCAAAAGCTTCGCATCGTCGCTCGCATCGGAGGTCAGGCATGTTAGCATGAGGAACTTACACACACTCGCCAAGAAGAAGCATGTCATAGGCATCAAGGTGTCAAGTTCAAGAAGGATCATTTGTGTGGTGCTCAAGTCGAAAGATGACTAGGCAAAGCACCCCACAAGACAATCATGATGACATCTCAACCCTTCGAAAGCTGTTACATATGGATTTGTTTGGCCCTACTCACTACTCTACCTCACAACAACTCGCTTGTCTCTATGGCTTCGCCATTGTTGATGACTACTCAAGATACACATGGGTGCACATAATTTTCTACAAGATCAAGTGCAAGATGTCTTCAGACGCTTCGCCAATCGAGCAATGAACAATTATGGCGCCAAGATCAAGCATATCAAGTGATAACGGCATCAATTCAAGAACACCGACTTGATCTTTATCTCGATACCATGGAATCACTATGAGTTCTCTCGCCCATACACACCTCAAAGAAATGGCATCATGGAGCGCAAGAACAGTAACCTCATTGAGATGGCTCAACAATGCTCGATGAGTACAAGACACCAAGAAAGTTCGCCCGGGCTATTGATACAAAGATGTCACGCCATCAACCGTGTTTATATCCATAAGCTTCAACAAAAATCCTATGAGCTCCTTATCGCAAGAAGCCAAATGTCACCACTTTAGAGTATTTGGGGCTAAGTGCCGGATCAAGGATCCCCATCACAAGTCAAAATTTGAACCTAAAGCTCACGAAGGCTTCATGCTCGGCCACGGAAAGGACTCGCACTCCTACAGTAGTCTTCAACCTTTATCTCTACAAAATCATCGAAATCAGAGACGCGATTTGATGAAACCAATGGTTCACAAAGAGAGTTCCCGCCAAGTACACTAGACGAAGCTCCGCCAAATGTAATCTATCAAGTCGATGGGAACTGTGAAATCATGCCTTCAAGCATAGCCTCAAGAAGAACTTATCATTTCTCGCACCTAACCAACTCAAGACAATGCTCACCAAGACAATCCTCCCAATGATGACAAGGATCAGAAGAGCAAAGTCTTCGCCCAGCTCATCCTCGAAAGGCAAATGAAGTACATATTGAGAAGATAATCGATAGCATCAATGCATCCGTCCGCTTACTCGCCAAGAGCAACACAACTAGCAAATTTCAGGCACTTTTCTTTGTGTCAATATCGTAACCCAAGAAAGTTGTCAAGCCTTTATGGAACCGTAATGGATACAAGCTATGCAAGAAGAACTTCAACAGCAAGCTGAACAATGTTTGGGAACTTGTCAAGCGCCCCGACCTCGCAAGCATAACATTATTGGCACCAAATGGATATATCAAACAAGCAAGATGAGCATGGTCAAGTTGTCGTAAACAAAGCACGCCTTGTGGCTCAAGGATATACTCAAGTTGAAGGAATTGACTTTGATGAAACATTTGCTCCTCAGAGCTAGGCTTGAAGCTATTCGCATACTACTAGCCTATGCTAACCACCACAACATCTTGCTATATCAAATGGATATGAAGAGTGCATTTCAACGGCAAGATCAAGAAGAAGTATATGTCGCCAACCACCGGGCTTTGAAGATCCAAAACATCCCGATATGGTGTACAAGCTAAATAAAGCACTATACGGCCTCAAACAAGCTCCTCGCTACCGGTATGATACGATCAAAGACTTCAAGAGCAAAGGCTTCAAACCTCGATCCCTTGATCCCACACTCTTCACGAAGACATATGATGGTGAACTATTTGTATGCCAAATATATGTGGATGACATTATATTCGCCACACCAACTAGAAGTATAGTGATGAATTTGGATACATGATGCAAGAACAATATCGATGTCCATGATGGAGAGCTCAAGTTCTTCCTTGGTCTTCAAATTCACAACAAAGGAATGGCATCTTTATATCTCAAGAAAAATACCTCCAAGATTGTCTCAAGAAGTTTGGAATGCAAGAGTGCAAAGGATACACGACGCCAATGCCAGCCAAACACCATCCGGGTCCCGACGACAATGGTAAAGAGTTCGATCAAAAGGTATACCGCCCATGATTGGTTCCTTACTTTACCTATTTGCATCTAGGCCGATATTATGCTTAGTGTTTGCATGTGTGCTCGATTCCAAGCGGCACCAAAGGAATCACATCACTTAGCCGTGAAGCTTAATTCTTAGATATTTGGCTCACACCCCAACACTCGGATTATGGTATCCAAAGGGCTCAAAATTTGATTTGCTGATTTTCGGATGCTGATTATGCCGGTGACAAGGTGGATCGCAAGTCTACATCGTGCACATGTCACTTTCGACGGTCACTTGTCTGTTGGTCTTCAAAGAAGCGTAATCTGTATCACTCTCAATCATTGGATCTTGTCAGTTTCACTTTCTATGGATGAAGCAAACTCAAGGACTATGGCATCAATCAAACAAGTACTCTCTTCATGACAACGAAAGCGCAATCAAGATTGCCAACAATCCAGTCCAACACTCAAGACAAAGCACATTGAAATTGGCCATCATTTTCTCGTGGATTATGTCATGAAGAAAGATATTGACATCATTCACGCCAACATCAAGAGCAATTGGCGATATCTTCACAAAGCCCTTGGATGAGAAAAGGTTTTGCAAGTTACGTGTGAGCTAAATATCTTGGAATCCTCAAATGTCCCGTGATCAAGCACACATCCTAACACTTACGCATGTTGATGACTTAGATGTGCAACACACAATGTAAAGTATATCTTCAAACAATGAAGACTTACATTCGAGTGTGAATACATTAACGTGAATTTGACTTCGAGCGCCACGATAATTGTGCGCCGTGTCCGGGTCTAATACTTCCTATACGGTGGGTAACGCCACCACCAAATTTCTCTGCTTGAAGTGTTTCACCATGGCTATTTCAATATCTTCGCATTTGATTTGTCTTCAACTTCAACCTATCTTCATGATTTTCTTCACTATGTTGATTTGGTTGCTTTCTATATATATATATATATATATATATATATATATATATATATATATATATATATATATAGTTATGTCCTCTACAAAGATTCACTTATAGCTATGTCTTCCAAGTTGAATCTTTTGAACTAAGTGAATGTGATCGACCCTCAATCTCTATGCTTTCTATCTCAAACTCGCTCATCAAATCATATGCATTCTATTGAAACTGTCGAATGTCTTCTCTCAAGGCCCTTGTCGCCAGAAGACACAGAGACAAAATTTAAGTCTGCTTTAAATGATTCATCTCATCGGTGAACCGAGAAGCCGGAACGACCATCCGACAAACTCCGGCGGGCGGGAACGTGGGACAACTCTGAGTATGTTGCATGCTTGCCACGCGTTCTCAGATGTGAACCGCCAGGCACTCTGATAATTGCGCTGTGCCGCACACCTCCTTATAAATACATGTCCTCGCGGTAAAGAAAATCTTCTTCCACCTTCCACCTCGTCAAAACCCTAGCGCCACCGCTAGCTCTCGACGACGCCGGCGAAGCGCTTAGCTGCCGCGATTCTCCGACGCCGCCCTCACGCCGCCGCAACATCGCTATCTCCGCCGCCAGAGGTGTCCTCCGTCGCCAAGTTAGGGCACGGTGGATTGAACTGCTCGCTTCCTTTCTTCCCGCCTAGCGCTTCTTCGAGTGGTAAATATAACTCTATTTTTACCATCTTTTGATCTTCAAGATTCATCCTACTTACCAAAATTGGTTTCGCCCATACAATGTTAGATCTATTCTGTCAAGATCTCATATCGCCTAGTATATTCACTTAAGCTTCACAACTAGTTAGATTCCTCACTTGTACTTATTCACGGATTCGCATAAATCGAACCAACTCTCAACAGATAAGGAATGTCTTTGCATCATGAGGTCAATGTCTTCAAACTGATTTATCTTCAAAATCTTCCGAGAATGCATATGACCTCTTCCCTTCCTCGCATTCTAATGTCACACACAGTACATGTCCGTGGAGAATCCCTTGGTTCTCATAGTCTCGATTCGCTTGCAGAATTCTTACAAGATCAAATTAACTCTCCGGCCGCCTCGCTTGTCCAAAGAACGCAAGCCTTTGAAGCCTCGAACGATTGAAGCCATTCAGCTTGAAGTTCATGGCTGCGATAAATCACCAGAAGGGCGCAGACAAAGATCGTGGGGAACCTCAAAAGATCTCGCTCGATGACCTCGCAGAGCTTTACAAGACAGATCCCAAGAGAATTACAATCATCAAAGACGCTAATCCAATGGATTCGCCGATATTGGGCTGAACAATGGTTCAAGTACAATTTCGTGACCTGTGAATATGCCGAGAAGAATGCTATCGTAAGCCCTTGGGGTGATATTCTCTTCGAGGCCTTCCACCCAAGAACATGGTCAAGCTATTGCACAAGGTTTCTATCCTTGTATGGTCCGTGGACCTCACCGAAAATGCCGACCCAACGCCATTGCTCGTGTCGCGGACAATAATCTCTTCAACCGCAACTTCCAAAGATGCAAAGGCTTCGCCAAGGAAAACAAGAAGTCATTGGGATTAGACTTCAACCCTGGTCCCTCTCGCCCCCCGTGGCCGACGGCTCACGGATGTCGAACCCAATGTCATCGGTCCTCTTCAAACCTTGATGGCCTCATCACTTACATCTTGGTCCAAGGTGCCAAAGTGGATCACTCGATGACGATGATGAGTCCGATGAAGCCCCAGCCCTCGCTCCCGCTTCCCGCCCAAAGCCGCAGGCAAAAAGAAAGTCAAGGCTTCAAAGTCACCGCCTCCAAAAGCTTCACGTGAAGCCATCTGCCATCGCACCTCCCGCCAAGATGCGCCTCAAGATCAATCCAGATTCCAAGAAGACGGAGAAGAGAAAGAAAATTGTCAAGAATACCGAATCGACATCGACTCGCCGCCATTCTCGCGAAGAGCACATTGATTTGTCAAGGATGAAGATCTTGCGATGATGCTCTTGAGCAACTTATCAAGAGCAAAGAAGAAGCGTAAATCTTCAACAATTTGCTCTCCTTGATGTGGCAATCATCCATCACTTCATTGATGAGTGGTTTAACACCCCAAACATCAGCTTTGAAGATCCGCAACTTCCTATTGGCCTCAGCGCTTCCTTCAATGGCGCCATTGCTTCGAGCTAGCTCTTGCTCAATGCGATTGTTGAACTCAAGAACAAAATCGACTATGAAAAAGCTCACCAAGAAGATATGGCTGCACTCAGCAGCAAGATGTCAAAACTTCAAGGTCATGCCGCACGAGCTCAAAGAAGCCTTTCAAGAAGCGTGAAGAAGCCGAGGCTCTCGTGAGCGCATGAAGAGTCCGGCCGACAAGTGTGCTTGCCTACAATGAGGTTGAGAAGCGCAAGGCCCCGCCGCCCCGGCATTGACCCTGTAATGGCTGCAAAGAGGAAGAAGTCTTCAATGCACTAAGCTGCACCTTCAAGGCAGAAGAACCCCGATAGTCTTCCCAAGCAGCATGACTGCTCAAGCCAAAGGTCAGTCAACGCTTCAATGTAAGAAGACGAGGGCTGCCGAGGCCGGGCCGTAAAAGGAAACTTCCCGCTTCTCAAGCTGCTCCTTCTAAGAAGAAGCTCAAGACCAAGAAGAATCGGGCTGCTCCCACAGAGCCCTTGGTTGTTGAACCCATTTCTGGTTCGCCCCGCATCCGCAACCCAAGAACTACATATGACTGCTCATGATCCCGCCCACAGAGGCTCCTCAAGTCAAGAGATTCCAGAGTTGATCCCATCATCGCCAAGACATTGGTCACCATGACAATGTTGAAGATGATGAAGTTCTTCCTCAAATTGAATACAATGTGGTATCATCGCTGCTCGCATTTAACAGCGAACTCATCAAGATTGGTCGCCCTTCCGACGCCAATCGCCAGATGCTTCATGGGCTGATCGCCTGCAACAAGAAGACTCCCTAGTACTCCCCAACAACAACAAGAAGAAGAAGAGGAAGACTTTGAGGCCCAGCAACCCTATCTCCAAAGGCGCCGCCAAGATTTCGCAGTTTCAAAGGTCAAAGGCCTCAAGTACTCTCTCGAGCTTTCTGTAAGGAGAAGTGCACCACCAACCTGTTGCACGCCAAGTGTTTTCGGCCACCCAACCGTGGAATGTCTCCGAGTCCAAGCCAAAGCTGAAGACAATCCGCTGCATCACCAAGACACCCAAGATGAAGAAGAACGGTCCCTACACCCCTCGAATTGAAGAAGTTATTCCCGATATCAACATGCCAAAGCTTCGACCCTCCAACTCCTCAAGTGGAGGTTGAAAACATTGAGGCTGCCACCGAACACCAATGAAGCCAATGATGTGGTCATGGTCGAAGCAAATGTGGAGCCCGCACCAACAGCCTCCTCAAGCCAATGAAGGAAATGTGCCAAGCCAATGAGGCAATCGCCCCAAGCATCTCGCCGAGCAGCCTGGCCTCGCTTGTTGCCATCGCCCAGCCCGCCACCAAGGCCCTACACAATTGAGCAAGCATACAACTATGGTCACTAATCACAAGAAGATGGCTCGCTCGTCCCTCCGCCTCATGCCTCGGGTCCTCGCTTGAATATCATATTATGATAGGCCTCAGTCCGTAAGTCGGGCCAAGACCGCCAAGGTTTCCGTGCATCGCCACATCTATGTGGTCTTTCAATGCAAATGGCTTCAAATCCCACAACACTTTGTTTGACAGAGCAAAGAACCCCTACACAAGGCCAAGGATATCATCCGACCGCTTCGAGCTATCAAGAACGGTTATTACTCCTGCTCAGATGATCAAGGGCGATTTTCCTCATATGCGCCGACATAGAAGCCATTGTTTGACCGCCGTGCTTAGAAGAAGCACTTGATTACTTTCGTGATGCAGTCCGCCGGCTTCAGAATGCATAAAGAACACCGGAATGAAGAACTTGAAGGAAATATGCCCTAGAGGCAATAATAAAGTTATTATTTATTTCTTATATCATGATAAATATTTATTATTCATGCTAGAATTGTATTAACCGAAACATAATACATGTGTGAATACATAGACAAACAGAGTGTCACTAGTATGCCTCTACTTGACTAGCTCGTTAATCAAGATGGTTATGTTTCCTAACCATAGACATGAGTTGTCATTTGATTAACGGATCACATCATTAGGAGAATGATCTGATTGACTTGACCCATTCCGCTAGCCTAGCACTTGATCGCTTAGTATGTTGCTATTGCTTTCTTCATGACTTATACATGTTCCTATAACTATGAGATTATGCAACTCCTGCTTATCGGAGGAACACTTTGGTGCTACCAAACGCCACAACGAATCGGGTGATTATAAAGGAGTACTACAGTGTCTCCAAAGGTACATGTTGGGTTGGCGATTTCGAGATTAGGTTTTGTCACTCCGATTGCTCTGAGAGGTATCTCTCGGCCCTCTTGGTAATGCACATCATTATAAGCCTTGCAAGCAATGTGACCAATGAGTTGGTTACGGATGATGCATTACGTAACGAGTAAAGAGACTTGCCGGTGACGAGATTGAACTAGGTATTGATACCGACGATCGAATCTCGGCAAGTAACATACCGATGACAAAGGGAACAACGATGTTGTTATGCGGTTTGACCGATAAAGATCTTCAGAGAATATGTAGGAGCCAATATGGGCATCCAGGTCCCGCTTATTTGTTATTGACCAAGAATAGTTCTAGGTCATGTCTACATAGTTCTCGAACCCGTAGAGTCCGCACGCTTAAGGTTTCGGCGACAGCTTTATTATGAGTTTATGAGTTTTGATGTACCAAGGAGTTCGGATTCCTGGATGAGATCGGGACATGACGAGGAGTCTCAAATGGTCGAGACGAAAGATCGATATATTGACGACTATATTCGAGTTCGAAAGGTTCCAAGTGATTCGGTATTTTTCGAGTACCGAGAGTTACGGAATTCGTATGGGCCTCTTTGGGCCATACGGGAAAGGAGAGAAAGGGCCAAAAGGTGGCCGCACTCCTCCCTTGGACTAGTCCGAATTGACTAGGGAAGGGGGCGCTTCCTTCCTTCCTCCTTCTCTTCCCTTCCTTCTCTCCTACTCCTACTACATGGAAGGGTTCCTAGTTGACTAGAAAGGGGAATCCTACCCCATGGAGTAGGACTCCCTAGGGCGCCATAGAGAGGCCGGCCCTCCTCCTCCACTCCTTTATATACGGGGCAGGGGCACCCCATGGACACACAAGTTGATCCTGAGATCGCTCTCAGCTGCAGCGGTGCCCTCCACCATATTCCACCTCGGTCATATCAGTAGCAAGGCTTAGCGAAGCCCGGCCGGTAGAACATCAAGATCGCCACCACGCCGTCAGGTCGACGGAACTCTCTCCCGGAGCTTTGCCGGATCGAGCCCGAGGAGCGCCACCAAGCTGTACGCGTGTCAAGAACTCGGAGGCGCCGGAGTAACGGCGCTTAGGATCGGTTGATCGCGAGGAGAACGTACGATCTACTTCCTCTACGCCAGATCGCCTCCGCTCGGGTTCACGAGGGTACGAGACAACACTCTCCCCTCTCGCTGCTATGCATCACCATGATCTTGCGCAGCGAGGAATTTTTTGAAATTACTACGCTACCCAACAAAGGGCATCCGAGCCTAGGTTTTATCCGCTGATGTTATATGCACGGTAGAACACAAGTGAGTTGTGGGCGATATAAGTCATACCGCTACCAAAGATGTCATACTTTGGTTCGGCGGTATTGTTGGATGAAGCGCCCGACCGACATTACGCCAGACGCTTACGCGAGACTGGTTCTACCGACGTGTTTTGCACACAGTGGCTGGCGGTGTCTGCTTTCTCCAACTTTAGTTGAACTGAAAAGTGGCTACGCCCGTCCTTTTGAAGGTTAAAACAGCACTAACTTGACGAACTATCGCTGTGGTTTTGATGCCTAGGTAAGAACGGTTCTTGCTCAGCCCATAGCAGCCACGTAAAATTTGCAACAACAAAGTAGAGGACGCCTAACTTGTTTTTGCAGGCATGTTGTGATGTGATATGGTCAAGACGTGATGAGATATAAGTTGTTGTATGAGATGATCATGTTTTGTTGAAGTTATCGATAACCGCGTAAGCCCCTCGTGGTTGTCTCTTTGTTGCATAAGATGCAAGTGCCAAATAATTGCTTTTACTTTATCGCTATGCGATAGCAATAGTTGCAAGAGCAATAATTGGCGAGATTTACTATGTGACGACACATTGATATAGATCAAGATGATGAAGATCATGGTGTCGTGCCGGTAACGATAAAGATCATGACAAGATTTGGAGATGGAGATCAAAGGCGCAAGATGATCATGGCCATATCATGTCACATATTTTGATTGCATATGATGTTTATTCTTATACATCTTATTCTCGCTTTGATTGACGGTAGCATTTTAAGATGATCTCTCATTAATTATCAAGAAGTGTTCTCCTAAGTATGCGCGCCTGCAAAGTTCGTCGTGCCTGCACACCACGTGATGATCGGGTGATAAGCTCTCACGTCCATCTACAACGGGTGCAAGCCAGTTTTGCACACGCCGAATACTCAAAGTTAAACTTGACGAGCCTAGCATATGCAGATATGGCCTCGAACACGGAGACCAAAAGGTCGAGCGTGAATCATATAGTAGATATGATCAACATAGTGATGTTCACCATTGAAAACTACTCCATCTCACGTGATGATCGGTTATGGTTTAGTTGATTTGGATCACGTGATCACTTAGATGACTAGAGAGATGTCTGCCTAAGTGGGAGTTCTTAAGTAATATGATTAATTGAACTTTAATTTATCATGAACTTAGTCCCGTAGTATTTTGCAAATTATGTTGTAGATCAATAGCTTGCGCTTGTTGCTTTCATATGTTTGTTTTAATATGTTCCTAGAGAAAACTGTGTTGAAAGATGTTAGTAGCAATGATGCGGATTGGATCCGTGATCCGAGGTTTATCCTCATTGCTGCACGTATATTATGTCCTTAATGCACCGCTAGGTGATGACCTATTGCAGGAGCGTATGCACGTTATGAACGCTATTAGCTCAATATGATGACTACTTGATAGTTTAGTGCACCATGCTTAACGGCTTAGAATCGGGACTTCAAAGACGTTTTGAACGCCATGGACCATATAAGATGATCCAGAATTGAAGTTAATATTTCAAGAAAATACCCGAGTTGAGAGATATGAAATCTCCAACAAGTTCTATAGCTAAAAGATGGAGGAGAATCGCTCAACTAGTGAGCATGTGCTCGATTGTCCGGGTACTTCAATCGCTTGAATCAAGTGGGAGTTAATCTTCCAGATAAGATAGTGATTGATGAATTTTTCTAGTCACCATCACTAAGTTACTAGAACTTCGTGATGAACTATAGTATGCAAGGGATGACGAAAACAATTCCCAAGCTCTTCGCGATGCTAAAATCGGAGAAGGTAGAAATCAAGAAAACATCAAGTGTTGATGGTTGACAAGACCACTAGTCTCAAGGAAAAGGGCAAAGGGAAGAAGGGGAACTTCAAGAAGAACGGCAAGCAAGTTGTTGCTCGAGTGAAGAAGCCCAAGTCCGATCTAAGCCCGAGACTAAGTGCTTTTGCTACAATGGAACCGTCACCGAAAGCGAACTACCCCAAGTATTTGGCGGATAAGAAGGATGGCAAAGTGAACAAAGGTATATTTGATATACAAATTATTGATGTGTATTTTACTAGTGTTCATAGCAACCCTCGGTATTTGATACTGGTTCACCGGCTAAGAGTAGTAACTCAAACAGAGTTGCGTAATGAATGTAAACTAGTTGAAGGGCAAGAACGAGGAGTGTTGGAAGTAGTTCCAAGATTGATATGATCATCATCGCACACCCCTATACTATCGGGATTAGTGTTGAACCTAAATAAATGTTATTTGGTGCTTATGCTGAGCATGGATATGATTTGATCATGTTTATTGCAATACGCTTATTCATGTAAGTTAGAGAATAATTATTGTTCGCTTACATGAATAAAACCTTCTATGGTCATACACCCAATGAAAATGGTTTGTTGGATCTCGATTGTGTGATACACATATTCATAATATTGAAACCAAAAGATGTAAAGTTAATAATGATAGTGCAATTTATATGTGGCACCGCCGCTTGGGGTCATATTGGTGTAAAGCGTATGAAGAAACTCCATAAAGATGGATTTTCAAATCACTTGTTCTGAATCGCTTGATGCTTGCAACCGTGCCTTTTGGGCAAGATGACTAAACTTCGTTGTTCGAATAATGGAACGAGCAACAAACTTGTTGGAAATAATACATACCGATGTATGCGATCCAATGAGTGTTGATGCTCGTGGCAAGTATCGCTATTTTCCGACCTTCACAAGATGATTTGAGCAGATATGGGTATATCTACTTGATGAAACATAAGTCCTAAATAGTTGAAAGGTTCAAAGAATTTCAGAGTGAAGTGGAAAATCATCGTAACAAGAAAATAAAGTTTCGCGATCTGATCGTGAGATGAATATTTGAGTTACGAGTTTGGTCTTCAATTAAAACAAAGTGGAATAGTTTCACAACTCACGCCACATGGAACACCACAACATAATGGTGTGTCCGAACGTCAGAATCAAGACTTTATTGGATATGGTGCGATCTATGATGTATCTTACCGATTTACCACTATCGCTTTGGGTTATGCATTAGAGACAATGCATTCACGCTTAATAGGGCACCATCTAAACCGCTGAGATGACACCGTATGAACTATGGTTTAGCAAGAAACCTAAGTCGTTGCTTTCTTAAAGTTTGAGTTGTGATGCTTATGTGAAAAGTTTTCACCGATAAGCTTGAACCCAAATCGAGAAGTGCATCTTCATAGAATACCCAAAGGTAACTATTGGGTACACCTTCTAACACAGATCCAAAGCAAGATATTTGTTGTTAAGATGGATCCTTTCTAGAGAAGAAGTTTCTCGAAAGAAGTGAGTGGGAGGAAAGTAGAACTTGATGAGGTAATTGTACCTTCTCCCTTATTGGAGAGTAGTTCATCACGTAAATCAGTTCAAGTGATTCCTACAACCAATTAGTGAGGAAGTTAATGATGATGATCATAAAACTTCGTATCAAGTTGCTACCAAACCTCGTGAGGTCTTCCAGAGTAAGATCCGCACCAAAGTGGTACGGTAATCCTATTCTAGAAGTCATGTTACTAGACCATGATGAACCCGCGAACTATGAGGAAGCGATGATGAGCCCAGATTCGTAAATGGCCGGAAGCCATGAAATCTGAGATGGGATCCATGTATGAGAACAAAGTATGGACTTTGGTTGACTTGTTCGATGATCGGCAAGCCATTGAGAATAAATGGATCTTCAAGAGGAAGACTAACACCGATAGTAGTGTTACTATCTATAAAGCTCGACTTGTCGCAAAAAGGTTTTTGACAAGTTCAAGGTGTTGACTACAATGAGATTTTCTCAACAGAAGCGATGCTTAAGTCTGTCCAATCATGTTAGCAATTGCCACATTTTATGAAATCTGCAAATGAATGTCAAAACTGCATTCCTTAATGGTTTTCTTAAAGAAGAGTTGTATATGATGCAACCGTAAGGTTTTGTCAATCCTAAAGGTGCTAACAAAATGTGTAAGCTCCAAATGATCCATCTATGGACCGTGCAAGCATCTCGAGTTGGAATACACACTTTGATAAGTTGATCAAAGATATAGTTTTATACAGACTTGCGGTGAAGCCTCGTATTTACAAGAAAGTGAGGGAGCACTACAACATTTCGATAAGTATATGTGAATGACATATTGTTGATCGGAAATGATGTAGAATTATTCTCAAAGCATAAAGGAGTGTTTGAAAGGAGTTTTTCAAAGAAGGACCTCGTGAAGTTGTTATATATTGAGCATCAAGATCTATAGAGATAGATCAAGATGCTAGATAAGTTTTTCAATGAATACATACCTTGACAAGATTTTGAAGTAGTTCAAAATGGAACAGTCAAAGAAAGAGTTCTTGCCTGTGTTACAAGGTGTGAGATTGAGTAAGACTCAAAACCCGACCACGGCAGAAGATAGAAAGAGAATGAAAGTCATTCCTATGCATCAGCCATAGGTTCTATAAAGTATGCCATGTTGTGTACTGATCTATTGTATACCCTACAATCGAGTTTGGCAAGGAATACAATAGTGATCTAGGAGTAGATCATCGACAGCGGTCAAAATTATCCTTAGTGGAATAAGGATATGTTTCTCGATTATGGAAGTGAAAAAGGTTCGTCAGAAGGGTTACGCCGATGCAAGTTTTAACACTAATCTAGATGACTCGAGTCTCAATCTGATACATATTGAAAGTGGGAGCAATTAGCTAGAGTAGCTCCGCAGAGCATTGTAGACATAGAAATTTGAAAATACTTACGGCTCAATATGATGTAATCTGCTGACTAAAATTATCTCACAAGCAAAACATGATCACACCTTAGTACTCTTTGGGTGTTAATCACATAGCGATGTGAACTAGATTATTGACTCTAGTAAACCCTTTGGGTGTTGGTCACATGTCGATGTGAACTATGGGTGTTAACCACATATAGATGTGAACTATTGATGTTAAATCACATGGCGATGTGAACTAGATTATTGACTCTAGTGCAAGTGGGAGATCTGAGGAAATATGCCCTAGAGGCAATAATAAAGTTATTATTTATTTCCTTATATCATGATAAATGTTTATTATTCATGCTAGAATTGTATTAACTGGAAACATAATACATGTGTGAATACATAGACAAACAGAGTGTCACTAGTATGCCTCTACTTGACTAGCTCGTTAATCAAAGATGGTTATGTTTCCTAACCATAGACATGAGTTGTCATTTGATTAACGGGATCACATCATTAGGAGAATGATCTGATTGACTTGACCCATTCCGCTAGCCTAGCACTTGATCGCTTAGTATGTTGCTATTGCTTTCTTCATGACTTATACATGTTCCATAACTATGAGATTATGCAACTCCTGCTTACCGGAGGAACACTTTGGTGCTACCAAACGTCACAACGTAATCGGGTGATTATAAAGGA
>JAHIAM010002449.1:0-25573 GCA_021605205.1 Aegilops longissima | reverse complement strand
TGATTCCAAAAGCCCATCGATGGAGTTTCTTCATGCCTTTACACCAATATGACCTAAACTGTAGTGCCACAAATAAGTTGCACAATCATTATTAACTTTACATCTTTTGGTTTCAATATTATGAATATGTTATCACATGATCGAGATCCAACAAACCATTTTCATTGGGTGTATGACCATAGAAGGTTTTATTCATGTAAACAGAATAATAATAATTCTCTAACTTACATGAATAATCAGATTGCAAATAAACATGATCAAATCATATTCATGCTCAACGCAAACGCCAAATAACATTTATTTAGGTTCAACACTTATCCCAGAGTATAGGAGGTGCGATGATGATCATATCAATCTTGGAACTACTTCCAAACTATCGTCACTTCCCTTCAACTAGTCTCTGCTTATTCTGTGACTCGTTTTGAGTTACTAATCTTAGCAACCAACAAGTATCAAATACTCGGGCTACTATAAACACTAGTAAGGCACACATCAAAGACCTGTATATCAAATATACCCTTGTTCACTTTGCCACCCTTCTTATCTACCAAATATTCAGGTCATTTCTGCCCATGATCATTTCTTGCAGAGAAGCACTCGCCAGGCTTTGGTCCAGCTTTGGGCTTCTTCGGAGCGACAACTTGCTTGTCATTCTACTTGAAGTTCCCTTTCCCTTTGCCTCTTTCTTGAAACTAGTGGTCTTGTCAATCATCAACACTTGATGCTCTTTTCTTGATTTCTACCTTCGTCGATTTGAGCATCACGAAGAGCTTGGGAATTACTTTTGTCATCCCTTGCATATTATAGTTCATCACTAAGTTCTACTAACTTGGTGATGGTGACTAGAGAATTCTGTCAATCACTATCTTATCTCGAAAGATTAACTCCCACTTGATTCAAGCGATTGTAGTACCCAGACTATCTCGAGCACATGCTCACTAGTTGAGCGATTCTCTCCATCTTTTAGCTATAGAACTTGTTGGAGACTTCATATCTCTCAACTCGGTATTTGCTTGAAATATTAACTTCAAATTCCTGGAACATCTCATATGGTCCATGACGCTCAAAACGCCTTTGAAGTCCCGATTCTAAGCTGTTAAGTATGGTGCACTAAACTATCAAGTAGTCATCATATTGAGCTAGCCAAACGCTCATAACGCCTGCATCTGCCCTAATAGGTCTGTCACCTAGCGGTGCATTAAGGACATAATTTTTCTCAGGCAGCAATGAGGATTAACCTCAGATCAATGGATCCAATCCAAGCATCATTGCTACTAACATTTTTCAATACAATTTTCTAGGAACACATATAAAAACATAGGGAAGCAAAAACATAGGGAAGCAACAACGCGAGCTATTGATCTACAATATAATTTGTAAAATACTACCAGGACTAAGTTCGTGATAAATTAAAGTTCAATTAATCATATTACTTAAGAACTCCCACTTAGACAGACATCTGTCTAGTCATCTAAGTGATTACGTGATCCATATCAACTAAACCATGTCCGATCATCACGTGAGATGGAGAAGTTTCAATGGTGAACATCACTATGTTGATCATATCTACTATATGATTCACGCCGACCTTTCGGTCTCCGTGTTCCGAGGCCATATCTGTTATATGCTAGGCTCGCCAAGTTTAACCTGAGTATTCCGCTGTGCAACTGTTTTGCACCCGCTGTATTTGAACGTAGAGCCTATCACACCCGATCACGCGGTGTCTCAGCACGAAGAACTTTCACAACGGTGCATACCGTGGAGAACACTTCTTGATAATTTTAGTGAGAGATCATCTTAAAATGCTACCGTCAATCAAAGCAAGATAAGATGCATAAAGGATAAACATCACATGCAATCAATATAAGTGATATGATATGGCCATCATCATCTTGTGCTTGTGATTCCATCTCCGCAAGCATCGTCAGGATCACCATCGCCACCGGGCGCGACACCTTGATCTCCATCGTAGTATCGTTGTCGTTTACGCCATCTATTGCTTTCAATACTATCGCTACCGCTTAGTGATAAAGTAAAGCAATTACATGGCGCTTGCATTTCATACAATAAAGCGACAACCATATGGCTCCTGCCAGCCTGTCGATAACTTCGGTTACAAAACATGATCATCTCATACAATAAAATATAGCATCACGTCTTGACCATATCACATCATTAACATGCCCTGCAAAAACAAGTTAGATGTCCTCTACTTTGTTGTTGCAAATTTTACGTGGCTGCTACGGGCTGAGCAAGAACCGTTCTTACCCACGCATCAAAACCACAATGATAGTTTGTCAAGTTGGTGCTGTTTAACCTTTCGAGGACCGGGCGAGCCATACCGGTTCAACTAAAGTGAGAGAGACAGACACCCGCCGTCACCTTTAAGCGACGAAAGCTCAAGCGGTGAAACCAGTCTCGTAAGCGCACGCAGAATGTCCGGCCGCCTATTCATCTCACAATACCGCTGAACCAAAGTATGACATGCTGGTAAGCAGTATGACTTATATCGCCACAACTCACTTGTGTTCTACTGTGCATATGACATCAACGATAAAACCAGGCTCGGATGACACCGCTGGGGGAACGAGTAATTTCAAAAAATTCCCACGCACACACAAGATCATGGTGATGGCATAGCAACGAGAGGGGAGAGTGTATGTCCACGCACTGTCAGACCGTAAGCGGAAGCGTTATGACAACGCTGTTGATGTAGTCGCACGCTTCACGATCCGACCGATCCAAGTACCGAACGCACGGCACCTCCGAAGTTCAGCACACGCTCAGCTCGATGACGATCCCCGGACTCGATCCAGCAAAGTGTCGGGATGAGTTCCACAGACGACGGCAAGGGATGACGATGATGATGCTCTCATCGGCAGCAGGGCTTCGCCTAACCAATGACGATATGACCGAGGTGGAATATGGTGGAGGGGGCACCGACACGGCTAAGGAACCATCACGAGATCAACTTAGGTGTCCATGGGGTGCCCCTGCCCCTGTGAGATAAAGGAGTGGAGGAGGAGGGCCGCCCTCTCTATATGCGCGCCCTAGGGGAGTCCTACTCCACCGGAGTAGGATTCTTTCCTAGTCCAACTAGGAACCCTTCCATGTAGTAGGAGTAGGAGAAGGAAAGGAAGAGAGAAGGAGAAGGAAGGAAGGGTGCGCCTCCCTAGTCCAATTCGGACTAGTCCATGGGGAGGGTGCGCCACCTTTTGGCCCTTTCTCCTTTTCCTGTATGGCCCAAAAAGGCCCAATACTAATTCCGTAACTCTCGGTATTCTCCAAAAATATTCCAATCACTCGGAACCTTTCCGAACTCGAATATAGTCGCCCAATATATCGATCTTTACATCTCGACCATTTCGAGACTTTCGTCATGTCCCCGATCTCATCCGGGACTCTAACTCCTTCGGTACATCAAAACTCATAAACTCATAATATAACCGCATCGAAACCTTGCTGCATGGTTCCCACGGGTTCGAGAACTATGTAGACATGACCTAGAACTATTCTCGGTCAATAACCAATAATGGAACCTGGATGCTCATATTGGCTCCTACATATCCTACTAAGATCTTTATCGGTCAAACCGCATAACAACATACGTTGTTCCCTTTGTCATCGGTATGTTACTTGTCCGAGATTTGATCGCTGGTATCCAATACCTAGTTCAATCTTGTTAATGGCAAGTCTCTTTACTTGTTACGTAATGCATCATTCAGAATTAACTCATTAGCTACATTGCTTGCAAGGCTTATAGTGATGTGCATTACCGAGAGGGCCTAGAGATACCTCCTAACTAACTCATTAGCTACATTGCTTGCAAGGCTTATAGTGATGTGTATTACCGAGAGGGCCCAGAGATACCTCTCCGACAATCGGAGGACAAAACCTAATCTCAAATACGCCAACCCAACATTTACCTTTGGAGGCACCTGAGTACTCCTTTATAATCACCCAGTTATGTTGTGACGCTTGGTAGCACCTAAAGTGTTCCTCCGTAGAACGGAGGCATATAATCTCATAGTTACAGGAACATGTATAAGTCATGAAGAAAGCAATAGCAACATACTAAACGATCAAGTGCTAGGCTAACAGAATGGTTTATGTCAATCACATCATTCTCCTAATGATGTGATCCGTTAATCAAATGACAACTCATGTCTATGGCTAGGAAACTTAACCATCTTTGATTCAACGAGCTAGTCAAGTAGAGGCATACTAGTGACACTATGTTTGTCTATTTATTCACACATGTATTATGTTTCCGGTTAATACAATTCTAGCATGAATAATAAACATTTATCATGATATAAGGAAATAAATAATAACTTTATTATTGCCTCTAGGGCATATTTCCTTCACCTCCACCTCGTGACTCTCTCCCGCACTGCTTGAGTAGGGTCCAAGTCTCCTGAATCACGCTCGTTGGAAAATCACGACTCGGGTTTCATTCCGTTTGGACTCGTTGATATTCCGCTTTTCTTCAAACGCTGAAATAGTCAAAAACAGCAATTTGGCCTCCCGTTAATAGGTTAGTCCCAAAAGTAATATAAAAGTGGAAAATAAAGCCCAATATAGTCCAAAAACAGTAGATAAAGTAGCATGGAGAAAGCAAAATTACAGATACATCGAGACGTATCATCCGTCCAGTTGCATGGGCTGGTGTTTTCCTGCCAAGAGCTCATCTGCAGTGGTGGGCTTGCAAGTGTAGCTTTCCAGTGGAGGAGGGCCATGTGTTGAGACCTCAGTGAGATCCCTCCATGGCGCGCGACATGTGCTTCTTCCAAGAGAAGAAGACATGGCACCGGTAGTAGGTAGAGGTACAACAATGGTGTCAAGGGAGCTCCCATTTTGCTGCCTTGTGTTTGCATGTTGTGTTTGGTTGGGGATTCGATTCAGCGCACACAGCAACTGTATTTATACTTAACTAGTATTTTGGGGTGCTCTGTTCATTAGTGTCTTTCTCCATCATATCTATGACAGCTGGATGCCTATTAGCTCTTGTTCGGACCCTAGCACAACCCTTTGGCAATTATTGATTGGCAACCTTTTTTTCTTCTTCAGTGTTGGCGGCCTCTTTTTTCTTTTTTCTTTTTCTCATGCTTGTTGAAAATGACACATGGCAATTGAAGGCAGGGATACTCTAGAAGGCACCTACGGTATACGCCTACTCGTATCTTCTTTCCAATTCCTCTGTCTATGACTTTTTACTGAGTGGGCTTGAGTTAACATCGTAGTAGAGTTTTCATTGATGCATTTCCTGTATTTATCGTTTAATTGATCATGCAACCTGTATTTCGTTGTGATATGTCTTAAGCTATTCTCTAAAATGTTTCCCTATTCACTTTTCAGCATGTACAAAGAAAAAGTAAATTGGACTCGTAACTGGAATTGTTGGAAAACACTATGCTGGAATTCTATCTATGGTAGAAATAAATATATCAGCATTAAATTGTGGTCAATATAAATCCTGGACCGCAAGTCTTTGTCGGAAGTCATGCGTGTGAGTAAAAATGAGGTAGTGGCTGCAGCTTTGTGGAATTCAAAGCATGTACAACCAAGCAGCATCTTGACCACAAAAGCGGAAGCAAAAATCCAAAATCAAGTGGGTTACTGGAGCATTCTGTACGTGTTGAGCATCTATGGCCTATATTTTTTTTTACATAATGGACTTTGAAACTTCTGCTCAGTGTCCCAGAGACAACACCTAACGAAGTTCCATTTGCTTTGTTTTCAGTCACCGTGATTGCCTAAAGCCTGTTTCTCAACCAGTAGACGCCTTCATTTCTGCATGGAGAGATTCGGTGTATGTTTCCTCGTACACCACTACAACTTGTTGAATGATGGAATGTCTCTTCGCAGATAGGGAGTTGTTGTTAGCTTGTCTGTGATGGCACTAGTCAAGTTGAATTTCGAAGAATTTTTGAGGTTGAATTGCTAAATACACGTACTGAATTGGAGAAAGCAAGTACAGGATGGCAACCTCATCTGATCAACCTCCATCAGAAAGCGATAAAGGGAGCTGTTATCTCAACTCAATGATTGTCCAATGACTGTTATCTTAGCTGCTAATTTTCCGGTATAATAAGCAGGCACCTAACCCAGGTGAAGGAAGTCATTACGTAAAAAGAAAAGCACAAGCCTGGGGTTTAGTTTCACGCAAAGTTTTCAGAAATTTCCTACGCATTGCCCCTTATCTGCAGATCGTGGCCGTGATCGAGACGCAAGTACTAGCCAGAAGTACTATTCCAGCAGCAAAAGGATGATTAGTCTGAAAATTAAGGCTAGGTGAACAGTACACCACACATCCATCGCTGTCTCCGTCCTGCACCCTGTCCTGTCACATGAACAGTAGTTTGATTGAGACACGCAAAAGTTTTATACCGATATGCTGTGTCATTGCTTACCGATGCATTAAGTGGTGCATGCATCGCTGGATGGAAGGAAATGGAGAAAAAGAGGGCCTGGTCCGCTCGTGAGCCTTTGGCTGTACTTGGCGCCACGACCAAGACAAGATACGGTCTCGACCGGACAAGGATATGAATCGTCAAGTCCATTAAAAAAATTGAACGGGTCGGGAGTAGAGGCGTCGATCGCTGGTGATTTTCCCCATGTCTTGTCGTGAACAGTGGCCTATAAGGCCGGCCCAACATTAAAAATTCCTAGACTTTGCTGCAGGAGATTAAGGACTAAGCGTCTTGCTCTCAACTGCTGGCTGCACATATCTCAATGCAATATGGGAAAGAATGGCAGATGAGATAGAGGCATTGCAGCCCAGCAGCTAAGAAAAAACGCTCTTAGTTTCAGGCAGCACCGCAATGCAAATCTTGTGGTTGGCTGTAGGATGTGATTCAATACACACTGCAACTCTTGTGATATTTAACTAGTGTTATTAGGTGCTTTAGTGAACACACACAAGTTGAGTGGAAGCTGCTGCTGGATGACTATTCTTTGGTGTCTGTCGCCATCTTTGCCTACTGGATGATTATTAGCTCTTATTTGGACGCTAGCACACCCCTTTGGCAGCTGCTGCTGGGCAGCCTGTTTTTCTTCTTCACGGTCGCCAGTCTGTTTTTCTTTTTCTTTTTCTTTTCTGCTGCTGGGCTAACCGATCGATAGATTACAGGAGGTTACAGGAGATAAAGAGATAAGGAAGGAGTCCTAACAACTTTAACCTCCTAGCACATCCTAGATTACATGACAGCCACGCATAACGTTGTATATCTAACAAGCTCAAGGACTTATGACTGGAATTGAGGGATGCTGGAATTCCAGACATTTTACGCTGCATCAACTTAATATGGATCGTTTATTTCTGCTCGTTGTACGGCCGAGATGAGCCAATACTACGCCAGATTTCTGGTAGTATATTAAGTAATCAGGGGCATTTTGGGTAGTTCACATTTATCCATCCCCAGGCAGGTAATTTACTCATCCCGCACTGTACATTTCCCGTCGCCATCGCCGGTCGCCCCATCCAGCCTGCTCCTGCTCATGGGTGCCGCCATGGTGGCGCTTCTGCCCTGCTCTAGCTTCCGGCCATCGGCGGCAAGATGCCCTGCATTTCTTGTTCCTTTCTTGCCTCGCCGGATCTGGAGCTGGTAACCTGCCGAGACTCGAAGGCTAGTCGTCGCCTGCGTGCATGTACAGGCGGGATGTATGTGCCTGCTTCCTCTGCCGTCGACCTCGACGAGTTAGAGGAATGTATGTGCCTGCTCCACCCTAGTGAAAAAGCTTTATTAGTAGTAGTGAAAGAGCAACGAGATCATGCCATCAGCTGAAAACTGACCGTGCCCATGGGGCCATGACGAGGACCTTGTTCAACCTGTCCCAGGCATGACTCGCTAATACCGAATGCGACGCTATATCATGGCTAGAACTCCATTGAACTCTCGTCTTGACATCATGTCATGTGCCTTCTTTTCCGAAAACGATAGCTAATTGTTGTTACATCGAGACGGCAGCAGCGGCAGCAGCTGTAGCGGCATTGAGATGGCGGGCACCGGAGGATTGCGTCGTCGCCGGGATGGCGGAGCTCTTTGAAGGCGGCGGCCTACACAGTGCATAAGTCAGAAGGCTGAGATCCGGTGATGATCGCAGGCTGCGTCCGGTGATTATTGCCGGCGCTGGGCTGGCTGATATTGGGGACTGGCCTGCAGAGGCATCGGCTGTGATTAATTAGACAAAACATATTTTAATTAATACAAGTTTCAGAATGGTTATTTTTAGAACCGTTTCATGATGTCGATCTAACGGCGACAAATACGGCACTGGGTAGTACTGATGAAAGTACGCCAAAGTACTAAAACGAGTGGGGCCAGACGTGACAAGGTGGGGACGCGCTTTAATCTAGGGCAGTTTAGTCCTAGGAAAATTTGCACGCCTCTCCGTAGAATGCATAACCGCCGCCATGGTGATTCACATTCCACATTACTTATCGGCGGCATCTCCTCTCCTCCTCCAAGTCCACCTCATCCATCTCCTCCTTCTTGTTGCTGCAACTTCGCTTCCACTCAGCAACCCCCACCCACCAAGCCCTCTTACACGGCAGATCGAAGATGGCGGTCACACGACGAACACCGATTGCGGTATTACGCGCACCAGTCGCTGGTTTGAGGAGATCCGCTTCTGGTTTGACAACACAAGGCGATGAACTGACGGCAATACACTCAAGAATATGACGAAGAGAGGGCAAAGCTTTGCCCCCGCACAACCGATTGACAAGATCGAGAACCTCCTCTCGGGCGATGGAGCAGCCAATTGGCCCAGCCGAGTGGACCAAAGTGAGGTGGTGGGCGTCAGATCCAGGTAGAGCATCCATCGGATCAGAACCCACCATGCACGAGGTGCCATTGCAGATTGTGCAGCCTCCAACCGAGTCACCGGAGACCGGGCGCAAGATGAGGAGGACAAGGTCGCGACTCGCTCCCTCCGTTCTCCACGCTTCCTCGCCGCCTCCTCCTCGCCCAACGGGCGGCGGTAGCTATGTTTAGAGTAAGCTTCCCCACCTCATCTTCCTACTGCAAGCTTACATCGTGGTGATATCGATCGTAATAGCTCAGTAGAGGGAATGCTAGATGGCATTTTAATCTCAATGAATTGCATGAATATTTGAGTACATGGATTTGGAGTGATGGATTATGATGTATGTGAACCCTAGGCAATCATATGAACCCTAGGAAAATTAGTAATGTTCTAGTAGAGACACCAAATATTTCGCACACACCGGTAGGCACGAAATATTTTTGAACTGCCCTAGGCAAAATTTGTAATGTTGTAGTGGTGGACACCGAAATATTTTCGACACAACGGTAGGTTAATCGAATATTTCGGTACTGCCCTAGGCAAAATTTGTAATGTTGTAGTGGTAGACACTGAAATATTTCGCACAATACGGTAGGGCACCTAAATATTTCGTTACTACAATTTCAGTACACACCAATGCACACCTCGAATTATTTCAAGTCGCAGTTTCAAGTACACACCGAAATATTTTAGTATCGCAAATTCTATACAAAGTTGGTATTTTGTCATTTATGTGTGAATCAATCCATGCATCATATGGCATAACTTTGTACATGAGTTTGGGTCAATTTCATGTCTATTTATTGTTAAAATTATTGTCATGCCATGAAACACAAGACAAGTCATGTGACCCAAGCTTGCAAAGATGACATATCAATGTTGCCGATATGCACGCTTTCACCAAGTCTTGTGTCCTAATTAAAACTCGAGCATTTTTCTTGATGGTATCCATGGATCTAGAACTCCTATGAATTTGCTCATGTTGGATGTTTTATTCTCCATCATTTGTACTAGCATTCGTATGCGATTAGATGCCATGACAAGACCCCCGCATATTTATTTTCTTGCCTCCAACATCACATGTGTGTTTTCAGCAGAAAAACCTCGAGTTCACCAAAGTCTGGCTGAAGTTGTGAGGTGGGAGGCTGATGGTGCTGCCACCGGCTGATCCTTCTTTCAGTTTTTGTTCGTCATTTATCAAGCCGCTGGACCAGGGCTACTTCCTATGTGCTGTTAATGTATTAAGTAGTTCCTTCAATTTGTAGTATTAGTTAGTTTGAATGTGGAAGTACCTTAATTTTTGGAACTAAATGTTGCTATGTAGGACCAAGGGTTTCATACCTTAATGTTTGGATAATTAATTATGTGAACTGTTAGATGTGGCGCTAAACTAAACGCCTCTACCATTGATACTATAGTTCAACATGTCGGTCCAATTAGAGACCAGCCACTACCATATAGAACAGCTTAGCATTTCATACTACAACCGCAGCGCATAAAACATCACATACATAAAGGAAGCATATCCCTAAGCACCTTGCATTGTACAAGGTCTTAGAGACCAGCCTCTACTATATATAACAGTTACTATGTCACACTACAAAGATATAAAAACATCACATGCTGGAATAATCATAGCTAGTAGAACATTAGGTACCAGCTAATAATAGTTGCAATCCATCACAAGCTAATAGTACCTAGATATGAGTAGATATAGGTACGGTAATACACACTACAAGTACTCGCAAACAAGAGCTGACATAACAAGTTCATTTCACATTGATACATGGCCCACCCCAGTTCTAAATGAGGTGGATGGTGATCATCATCCTCAAGTCATGGCGACGGGTGTTCGCACAAAGTGAGTAGGATGGCCTGTCCCACTCCAAGGAACTTCTTCCACCCTGCCCTGCTCTCAAGACAAGGCGACCGTCTCTGTCCATCGTGATAGGCACAGCTGGTGATGGAGCCTGCTCGGTAAGCATGTAGTCCAGCAGCCATGCTTCTTCGCTCGGGTCGATGCCACAGCTATCAAGTAACCTCTTAGGTAATTTCTAAGAGTTGACATGATATATGATCATGTCATGTGCAATTATCAACAAAGCATACACTTCAAGACACATATATCATTGATTCAACATCGAGCATATATATCATCACATCACTACACTATATCGCCAAGCATCAAATTACTAAAGTAATTAGGCATATCATTAGATTACTCCGTACACTAAGCATATCATCGCATATTACTACACTACATGCATGTCATAAAATTCTTCACTAAATGAATTCTAAACTTGCCTCTCATCACAAAAGATTACAACATGCATATCATATGAAGTATTACACTACTAAGCATGCATATCATGTAATTACCACACTAAGTAACATACCATGATATGCCGCTTAACATTCGGCCCTGTGAGGCGGGTCACGAATGGCTTCCCTAGGTAGCCTCTCACATAGCGGGAGCATGTCCCGTAGGTTGCCGATTTCTCGCCGCCAGTGCTGAGTCCTTGGGCATACAGGTATTCAACAAGTGGGTTCTCATCATCATCTGAATCAGCACCATCTTCGCCCTCGTGAACTTCATCCTCACTATCCGTAATGAAATTTAGATAGATAATGAAACCTCGGCCTATCTCTTCCTCAAGGAGAAGCTGATCAATTCACCCCTAGTAAGACGCATGCAGCGCGATGAAACGATCCCAATCATCTCCTCCTATCTCGGGTTATCTTTCGCCTTCTCACCTGCATAGTGTATGGGCCCCAAGAGCGCCGAAGGTCACGGTGTCTCGCGATGAGCTCATTGAATGTCAATCTCACATTGCATGGTACGATCCGTAAGATAAAAACAAATAGCGCACACAATACATTAGTGCAAATAGCAAAAAAAACAAAAAGAATGTACCGCCGTAAGGTTCATATAAATTATTACCGCTGCAACAACAAAAGAAGGCTGAAGTAGATGCCAACAACATGGCAGTAGAAAGGCTGGTCCGCACCGTGAGTTGCAGCGCCCACATTGTGCTTCCTCCATTCTACACGTAACATGTTGAACTCTAAGTTGAATTGTACATAGTACACTACAAAGATCATACATATAATAAATCATAGTGATAACTCATACCGCAATGGCCAATCAATCTATTTTCTATCATCTATGTAATAAAGCAATGGCAATGACAATGGCAATGCCCGTTCATCTAAACCTGGGAATAGTTGGGCATCGAAACTTAAACCAGTCCAATCCATTCGCACACATCAAACCAAACCAATCCAGATATTTTCATTTAGAATCTAGACCAAAACGAACTATACATGCATCGCCATCCAACCCAGTCCAAACCGCTTTCAACTTCCAAAGGTTCAAACCGGTGGACAAAGCCATATGCGAGGGCACGCCATGAATCTAGATCATACATGGCGCCAAAGCTCGAGAGAGTCGACGAGTTCGCCGCAATCTGCGGCTCTTGGATTTGAAGCAGTAGTAGGGGTAGTAGGCGGCTCAAACTAATTGATTGATTTGGTCTCAAACCATATAAACCAAATCAAGATCCAATCCAAAAACTAAGTTTCAGTCCAAACAACTGAAGCAGATCCGCCTCCGAGGGAGACGCGTTTGGGGAAGGGAAGAAGAGTGGAGATCCGATGTACTTCTTGCCGAAGTTATGCGGCAAGACGGGCAGCAAGAGAGGGTTGCTGGCAGAGGAAGTGGCGAGGGCGGCGTAAGCTGGTCGAAGGGAGAAAGAAAGATGTGGGAGTGGTCGAGACAGGGAGAGAAAGAAAATGTGGTACATGTGGTGGCTCGGTGTGGGGATGACAAGGGGACCCACTTGTGAGACCGACAGCACCTGATGGCAAACCGTAGGAGGTGCAGAGCCTAACAAGGCACGCATCGCCACGCCCTCATTACGTGGAATCACCGGACGGCCGGGCGGGTGTGTCAAGTCAAATCGGCACTGCTGCTTCTCGGTAAGTCCAAGAGGCAAGAGCAAAGGCATTTCTTTCCCCAAATCGGGTAGAAAAACCTCGCCCTTCTCGAACCTAACCACCTCTCTTCCTTCCTCACCACCTCACCACCCTCTCCTCCTTCCTCACCACCCTCCTCCTTCCACGCCTCCTCCCGCCTTCTCGACCGACGCGAAGCTGGCGTGAAGATGCGGGCGACGAGCCGGAGGCAACCATTGAGCAGAGCAGTCGGCTGCAGCCGCGGCTGCGGGTGGAGCGTCGAGTCCACTGTGAAGCGGCGGAAGCTGGCGGTGCAGCCACTGCTGCACTACTAGAAAAAGGGCTATAGATGGATTGATAATGGCGCACAGAAAGTTGGGCGCCATTAGAGATACCAATGGCGCACCACCTTCTGATGCGCCATTAGAGTTGAATTACTAATGGCGCACCATGCAAAGGGTGCGCCATTAGTATTTTTTTTTATTTTTAAATCACTAATGGCGACCGCCAGGAGGTGCCCATTAGTTACCTGAATTACTAATGGCGATTTAGTGGGGCGCCCATTAGTAAGTGGGCAGCAACAAGATATTTTGGACAGCCTCTCCTACCCACACTCACTTTCTCCCCACTTCATTCTTCCACCTCCTCCTTGTCTCGGTGCCTCTTTTCACCTCATTTCCACCATAGATTCATTCAAATTAAATGGTTAAATTACCTTGTTTTAATAGGTAGTAAGGGGAAGCTATATTTATGTTGTTCTCTCTACTACAATGTGCACATGCACTTTTTACTGCCTAGCTAGATCTATGTATGTTCGTGGTGTTGCATATGTTTGTGGTGTTGCATATGTGTTTGTGTTTGAGGTGTACCATTTGAAATGCGATAGTTGCTAATATTTTGCGGAATGTTGATTCATTTCGCTTCAAGCAGAATTTTGGCATTAAGCATTCTTTTGGTCCTATTTTTAGGGAAAGTCATGCCAAATTTTTGTTTGGTTCTAAAATATCATTTTGTTTCACTCACAGCGCTATGATGGTCCGCACGATGACCGACCGGGCATCGTGGAATAGGTTTTTGAGGTCCGCGAAGGCCGAGATGCTTCAAAAGAACGAGACGGAGATAAGATGTCCGTGTCGAAGATGCAAGC
The DNA here is from genome assembly GCA_021605205.1 of Aegilops longissima. Lineage (NCBI taxonomy): Eukaryota > Viridiplantae > Streptophyta > Magnoliopsida > Poales > Poaceae > Aegilops > Aegilops longissima. Next base: position 11,661 of record JAHIAM010002449.1, on the reverse strand, counting down.
TCAAGAGCCTTATTGCGGACCCGATTCCGGCAGGTGCGGGACCACCTGCTCTTGCGTGGTTTCATGGATGGCTATCGGTGGCAAGGTGATGAAGATGACTATGAAGTCGCCCATGGGGGCCGGGCAAGAAATGAGGAAGGGCAGCAAGACAACCACCGCGGCTCTCGGGCGGGCGAGAAGACGAAGAATTCGAGGAGATGATCACGACGGTGATGTCATACATATCATCATGTAGAAGATGGACATGATGATGAGGAAGATGCCGGAGTATCGACGGCATGATCATGAAGATGATGATGTCGGCGGAGCAGACGACGCTGACCATCGATGGGCTGGGTGCAGGACCCTCATATCCAAGAGCTGCTTCAAACAGATGGATAACGCCAGAGCTGCCGCCGAGAGAAAGCCAAGATGGATCAACTTGAGTTAGACGCGTTACTCCATTGTATGAAGGATGCAGGCCCGAGGATACCCGCCGAAAGTAACGCCATGGCTCGAGATGAAGGTAAAACACAAAATGACCGGCTACATGCTTCGACGAGAACATGTCATTCGCACTAACGCCTTCCCTAAGGGGAACAAGTGCCCCACCAGTTTGGAGGAGGCGAAGAAAATCGTAGTCCTCTTGATTTACGTGACGTGAAATACCATGTGTGCATGAACAATTGCATCATTTATCGGGACGAGCACGCGGAGTCTACCATATGTCCGTAAAGCGCGCCACTCGACACAGAAGAAGAGGAAGAAAGCTCTCTAAAAGTGGTGTGGTACTTTCCGATCACTCCTCGCTCCAGCAGCTATTTCATGGACCCTAAGGTAGCAAAGCTCATGCGCGGCACGCCGGATAGGGAGGAGAAGAAGCAGAAGATGACGAAATGATCCGGAGATAGATAAAAAGACAAGATGCTGAGTCACCCTAAGGATGCGAGCTAGTGGCAAGCGTTGAACTCAAGACTCGAATTTGGGAACGATCCAAGGAACATCGTGGCTGGGCGCGAGCACACCATGGAGTCAATCCGCTTGGCAGCAGTGAGAAGCACACATAGCACCTGGCCTGTGTTTGTGTGGATGTACAACCTTCCCCTGGTTGTGCATGAAGAGGAAGTACATTCACATGAGTATGCTAATTGAAGGGCCGAAACAACCAGGAACGACATCAACTCAGATCTGGGCTGCTGAAAGAGGAGCTTGACACGCTGTGGAAAACGCCAGCCAATACGGGACGCCGCAGAGAAAGAATATTTTATGAGAGCCGTGACCGCTCACGACGGTGCACCACTATCTCGGTTACAGATATCTCGCAAGGTGTAGTCCACGGATTTTCCGGATGCGTATGGCGCATGGATGACACAACGACGCCAGCTGGATAGAGATCCCGTTCTTCAAACCGTGTTCATGGGACATCGGAGGTGGCTTCGCGACGATGACCCGTGGAGGAAACGCAAGGATCTGTTCGATGGTGAAACCGAACCTCGAAAACGCCTGCACGAGGAGCGGCGAGGAAATAGACAAGCTATTGAAAATTGGAAAGACCGCCCACCGCCGAAAGAAGCAAAAGGCGCCAGAGCCGAAAGAAGCGAAGGCGCCGAGCCGCTGCCTGAAGGTATGGAAAACGAGGTCTGTTTTCCGGGACTTGCTGCATCGAAGATCCACCGTGCCTCACAGCCTTGATGTCATGCATATCACGAAGAACGTAGCGAGTCTGCTTGGTACCCGCTCAACATGCCGTAGAGAGACCAAAGATGGGCCAAAGCAAGGGCAGACTTGAAATCAATGGGCATCGCAAGAGCTTCACGCTAATGATGATGATGATGATGATGATGATGATGATGATGACGATGATGATGATGAGGCGAAGCAGACACGTAAAGTCGTCCGAAAGGCAAAAAGGCCAAGAAGACCGAAATGACTACCCTCCCGCTGCTTCACTCTAAGTCGAGGAGATCGAGCAGTTTTTCACCCGCCTCCTAGGAGTAAAACTTCCACGGTTACGCGGGGAAGATAAGCGATACCTAGACCAAATGAAGCAGAAGTTCGGGATGAAGTCTCACGACCGTCACATGCCGATGACGCAGATATTTCCAGCCTGTAACCGCGGGATCATGGACACGCACGTCCTGTGAAACGCTATTTGGCCTATGCAACTTCTTCGACGCCATCTCTGAAGTCGACATGCGGAGGCAACCGAAGGCTACAGGAAGAGATCGTGGTGATACTATGCGAGCTTGAGATGTACCTCCCACCGCATTCTTCGATGTTATGGTGCATCCGCTGGTCCATATAGTGGAGGATATCATCCAACGCGGGCCGACGCTCCTCGCACAGCATGATGCCGCTCAAAGGATGAATGGTGTCATCAAAGGATACGTCGCAACATGTCACGCCCGAAGGAAGCATAGCCGGGCTTTTCAATCAAGAGTGCATCTCCATCGCATTTAATTATCTAGGCATCGAGAACCCCGCTGGTCTGCCTGTCACAGTGCACTACGGTGTGCTCGCCGATGGGGTTACCGTGAGGGTCGCCATGAAATGCATGTCGACTTCGATGGCTCGACTCGCCACTTTGAAAGAGCAAACCTAGTCGCGCTACAACACATAGACGGGTCGATCCTTGTGGTACAGCACAAAACCTTTATTAAGAAGACGACAATGACCGAGGCCAACAAAGGACTGACGGAGATATACTCAAAGAGCACAACTCATGTTTCACGCGCTGGTTCAAGCAGAAGCTTCGCCGCACTTTTACATGAGGATTCTTCCGCTGAAGAACAACTCATATTCGCTTTGTCATGTGCGCCGAAAGCACAACCTCGATGACCTATGAGGCGCACGATATCAACGGCTACACATTCTACACCGAGGCCAAGGACATGAAGAGCGATGGTTATCAAAACTCCGGGTAACGGCGAATCTTACACCGGTAACGACAAGGACAGATACTACGGAAGGATCGAGGAGATCCGGAGCTGAGCTATGCCGAGAGAAGGTCCCGATGTTCCGTGTCGAGCAGGCCAAGAACGCCATAAAAGAAGACCGTATTTCGCCACCATGGTTATACCCAAGTAAATCCAAGACCGCGGGCTAAACGCCACCGCTAAAAATGAGCCATGGGTACTGGCTGGCTCAAGTGGACCAATGCTTTTCATTACCGACCCGCCAAAGCCCAACAGGTTGTCGTGAGGAGAGGCAAAAGGAAGATCATCGGAATGGATGGAGTAGCCAATGAGCAAGACTGACAAGTACGGGCAATTCGAGGATCTAATATGACGATGATGAAGTAGCAGCATACACCACAAGAAGAAGCAGGACCACCCTACCTAAAGGACGTCTGCTCCATAGAAGAACTCCATTTTGCAAAAAGAAGGGCAAGAAGATTGTGAAGAGATAGCTAGCTAAGATCGATTGTATTTAAATCGAGACTTCATTTCTCGATTGTATATTTTCATGGGCACCTTTTAAACTATCATGAATATTTTTAATTTCATGGACACTCGATCTCGATCCCTCCATCTCGATCGCTATCCCACTCGCCAGACCGGTCCACTCGCCGCCGCCACCGCCCGCACCTCGATTCCCTACTCAACCGCCGACCCCCGCACTGCACCCTCCCTACTTCAACCGCCACACCCTCTGCAGACCTCCCCGCCCACCGGCATGCATTACTGTTTGATGATATTTTTAAAAATTATTACTGTCTTATAAAAAAATATTATATGATTTAAACAAGTTTGAACATATTTAAACACAAATAAGTATCAAATAGCATTTTAAATGCATAAAAATAGTGGAGCTCGGAATCGAACCTAGACCTCCCGTGTGAGAACTAGCTGACCAATACCGAACTAGTAGAGAAGACTTGATGTGTATCAGGTCCGGTGGTAGATAACCGTTGGCTCTGCAGAAGTAAAAAAATACTAATGGCGACTCGGGTGAGGTGCGCCATTAGCATATATGTACTATATGGCATCGAGGGGTGGTGCGCCACTAGTATTGTGCCGCTCCTACAGACGATCCCTCTCTCTCCTCGCCCTCCTCCGATCCTCTCTCCTCTCCCGACGCACGCCGCCTCGGACGCCTCACACCACCGACTGACCAGCACGCCTGGCCCACACCACACCACCGACGCCTCCCTCTCCCATCTCCTCCCTCCCTCCGACCTCCCACCCCACTCTCGCTGGAGCAGCGCCGCAGGCCGACACCAACCTCGCTCGCCTCACAGGCCAACCTCCGCTTTGCCAAGTCCGGAGCTGCTCGTGGAGGAGACGTGGCTGGAGGCGATCTCCGGGAGGTGCCCGCCTACACACGCCGAGCGCCAGCTTGCCGCCTCGAGCGCCTGCAGACGCCAAGGTGCCCGCTTACCGCTGCCCCACCTCGCCTTCCACGCTACCCACTATGCTGTTAGGGTTAAGATTTTTAGTCCCCGCCCGACTCGCTGCTGAAATTACCGCTGAAATCGAGGTAAAATCACTGTTGAACTGGTGTAAAATCACTACTGTTGAAATTCAAATTTAAACTTGAAAATGAAAATTGAATTGGAGAATTAAATCACTGTTTTTAGTCCCCATTTCTGAACCTATGCTAACCTTGCAAGCAGCATAACAGTGCAATGTACTCCAAAATACTATAAGAACTGGAGTAAAAGATGACCGCATCTCACAGTATATAAGAAATTGGGACTCTTGGCTAAGTATGGCAATGCCACAGAGTATAAGAAGTACTCCTGCATCTTACACAATGATAGGTCTAATTTATGCTACTCAACGAAAGAAGAAGAAAATGCACTGGACATACATCAAGAAAAATGCATTGTATCATCGGGTAATTGTCCATGGTTTATACCTGAAAATAAGTTTATCTCACGGCATGAATGTAAGTATCTGTTCAGATTCATGGGCTATCTACCCAAGGTAAACCTAGAAAATGAGTTATATCCAGGACAAGCCACCGTCAATTAACACTATGTACACTGCCAACTGTATTTAGTTAACATTACACTGCCACTACTATTCAGCACAAACGCTTGATCATCTCACTCTACTTACCGTCAATTGACACTCAGATAACTGTCTGCTCCATTCACTAGCAGCAGCCAGCACTTCTGAATCTAATCTTTCTTGGGCAAGCTCGCTACTTGTTGTTAGTCATTCACTAAAAGATCCTCAACAGACGCATGCATCTAGTATTAAATTTCTTGGACGGATCATCTCTTTTAGCAAAGGACTGTAATAATTAACTAACTGAAAATTTGACATTCTGGACTATGCTTGGCTCTGGTTTTGTGAAATCTCATCTCTTTTCTAGTGCCATGACTAGTCATGAATTTTATTTTACTTTCCCCACTTTATAACATTCAGAAATTGTTTACTAGCTCAAGCTTCTCCTTGCACTTTATCACTTCAATCTGCTGCTACCTCAAGCTTCTCGCTTACACTTGTGCCAAGTAGCATTTTTTCCTTGTATAATTATATGGTGGTTGACTGAGCTGCTACTTTTCCTTGTAGAAGATCGCAGGTCGAGTGGGAGGGATCCAGCCAGCCAACACCGAATCACTAGCAAGGCAGCTGCCTAGAATAATAGGTTGACTCACCTATATATACTACTATCTTGCATCTCTCTGTTGTTTCTTCTTCTACTACAATACAAAGAGAGTCATTTCAGTTACTTATCTTAGTGTGTGGTGTGGCTGTTTATTGTTCAACACCAGCAGCTAGCTATATTTAGGTCCAGTAGAAACCATATGGCTCTCCAATTTTTAAGTAATCTTGCATATGTTAGAAACTACATATACAGTCTCCGGTTTTCTTACCTCTACTCTAAAACACCAATGCATCAACAAAAGAAGATGGTATTTTTGTTACGCTTTCAGTTCTGTGTCAACAGGGAGATATAATGTTTTACAATCTTCTCGTTATATTGGAGTTAGGTTTTTGAATATGAGTAGCAGTGACTTGGATATACCTTATGGAGTTGTAACAGTTCCTCTTGGTGCTTAGGTGCATTTTCTTTGTGTAACTTGGTTTAAAATGTGATTTGGTCTTTTGTGGCATTTGGATGCCTAAATCCCATTTTCTTAATCATATTGCTTGGAAACTTTTGGTTATCTCCTCTCAGTGGATGAAATAATTTATATGTACTGCACTTTTTTCATAATTAGGTAATAACGCTGGTTACAGTTTTGGTAGTTCAAATGGAATGTATCTCATTTTGTAGACAGATTATTTTCTGAATATCATATATTCAAATTTGTAATGAATGATGGCTTCTACCTGAATTGGTAGACTCTATGGTGTTAGTTTGTTCTAAATACAGTAAGATAATTTTAACAACTGTAGAACATGTTGAGATTAGCAACTTTTTTGTGACATCAACCAATAGCCCTGTCACTGGGTTATCCTATTTTATATTTTTAATTACTAACTTAAGTTTGATTAAACAGCAGTGAAGTCCTCATAATAATCAGGCGGATGTTAACTTTCTGATCCCGTGGTTAACTAAGATTGTGGTGTTAGTAGAGGCACATTGTGGCCTTTTCATCCATATGAAAGTAGAGGCACATTGTGGTGCTAGTTTGTTGGGTTTTGTCTCCCACCATCGTGTCGTGATGATTTTGCAGGTACCCGAGAGGCCCTTGAGTTTGCCGGAATGTCGATTAACTTCCTGCTCGCAAATAGGCCTTTATATGTCATATGTCCAGCAAAGGTCATGCCGTGAATTTTGTGTATGACTTTGCTAAAATAGGACATATGGGGTACTTGTGACTAATGCATGGGCCGGGTATCTTAGTAGTTAATTTATAGGATCAAGTGCCCCATGTGATTTGTGACTAATGCATGGCTTTTAGGGTGCCTCGTGTCGATAAAACCGAAATGATGAAAGGTTAGGTTTTAGGGTGCCTCGCATCAAAAACCCTCAATGATAAAAGCTTAGATTTTAGGATGCCTCGTGTCGGCTAAACCCTAAATGATGAGACCATGATCTTGTTCCTTGACAATAACCAACTTTTTGACCAAACTTTGTTTCTATTTAGAGAGAAACATGGCCCACAACGATGAGGCCGGGTTCGGGCGGCAAGGCATTCTCGAGCTGTCCGAGGAGATGGAGGAACAACCTCACTTGTATGAGGACGCCGCCCCAATCGATCCCGAGACCACTGATGGTATCACCGAGGATGACTCCACCGATGCTACCCACCGATGGAAAATACTGAGGATGCCACCATTGATGATGGCGGCGCATTTACGATGGCAGCCAAAGAAGAGGCAACGGAAGGACCGGCGCTCGACCGCGTTCGAGACCTCAAGGAGGAAGTTATCAAGTGGACTCCGACGGAATCCAACGGCCCGAACTAATAGTCAAGGGTACTCGTCAGCCGGGTGCATTCTCCGGAGCACCGCCTCGATCAACACCGAGAACCCGAGGCATCCTCGACCGAGGGAATTTGCGAAACCTCCTCTTCACGGTTGCACGAACGACAAGTTCCCCGCTGCTTTTGAAAACACAAGCCTCAAAGGGAATAAAGTGAACAATGCTGCCCTCACTGAAGATGAGCAAGGCCCTGTCTACTTGGAAAAGCAATGTGAAGAGAATGATCGAGAAAGGTGAGAGTTATGAGAAGATCAAGGAGAAAAATCCTTCGATCACCAAGATGACTACAACGACTTCAAGATCAATTGCTCGAGCACCGCAAACTCCTCAATCAAGTCAGTGGGGAAGAAAAATGCGGAGCTGAACTTAGGGGAACACACACCGGTCCCCGCGGTTACAGAGTGGCGGAGCCTATATGGGACAAGGAGGACGGAGCGTGCCGAGCAAGGCCTACCGCCTTCTTCGATAAACACGGTGGACAAGCAACAGGAACTTTGTCGTGGCCTGCACAAGAAGGACCCAAACGAAGGAGCTTACCACGGATCCAAGACCAGGGTGCTTGAGGTTGTTCTCGTAAGGAATACCACCTCGGGTAATTAGCTCCATATGGTTGCATTCTAATTAATGAAGCCAAATTTCTAAATGGTTCACATTCCTTCCACAAAGCGATCGAAAGCAAGCTGGCTGGCTCCACTAAGAGCAACCCTTGGGACACCACTCTCAATAGGGCGCTGAATGTAATGAAGAACAAGGATAAGCTCAGAAGTTTGACGCCACCTGGTCGTGGTGCCGCAAAGGCTTGTCCATAAAATGGGGTCATACTATATACTGGTAAAAGAAGGAGAAAAGACCAGCTCGGAAAGCCAGCGCCGCGAGGTTCAAGAACTCAAGGCAATGTGTGGCTGGATTCGAGATTGTCCAAGAGCAAGCGCAACAACAACTTGGAGCGACGATCACCGCCATTGTGCCTACTCTTGATCCAGGGGTTGAGTGCGTGATTATGGGCGGCCAACAGGGCCGCTCATTCCTAGCTTCACGGCCAGCAACTCAGAATGCATGGCGGGCTATTGGTGTCTTCCGGGCGAGGCGTGCATTGGTGTTCTCGACGCCGCACGGAGCTTAATGCACCGTGTACGCCGCCACACTTCGCAGCAAGCGGCCCTCCGTTAATCTGCATCGCCATTGCTGGCGGGGTCTCCACATTAGCCGAGGCTCGACGCCATCATCACGGTAACCAATAAGCTTCTCTTCGGCCGAGGACTTCATCTCTTGCCTTTGACCGGGCATCCTCGACGCCTCTACATGTTTCGCAGGGCGCCCGATGCTCGCGGTACTCTCCTCGCACTTCGTGAACAACGAAAGGGTCGATGTCGTCAAGGGCAAAATCGCTCAACCGGCAAACCCTTTGTTCCACGGTACCCGATGCCACCCAACTTGTTTAGGGTTCAACTGTTCGGTGCTGCTGCTGCGACGAAGTTGTTACTCCGATTCAACCCGCCGGGCCGACGATGATGACGTGATGACCCTCGCCGCCGCCTGAGCTGGCCCCCTCGCCGGCCAAGAGCCAGATTCGCTTGGGGCGGGGACACCACCCCAAAGACAACACCGCCACCGTAAGCCGCTAAGTCGGCCCCATGGCAAGACCGCAACGGTGCCGGACATCCCTATGCCATCGATCCAAACATGCATATGGCATGATCGTAACGACGCCGACGACGATACATTTGCCAACGCCGATCAAGATTTTGCCGATCATGGGTACGGTGGCGATTTATGGGGCCTTCTCAAGAACCCAACCCAACAAAAGGCGTCGCGATCTAGCTGGTACGCGGAGAAGCCAAGTAGCAATAGGCGTCGTGCCGTTCAGCTCTCGGAGACGCCTCCGGCTGCCGACTTCACCGAGCCTCGGATAGGCGAGGTGCGAAATATCAGCCCCAACACACTCAAGAAGGCGGTCGTGAGCGAACTCGGTCCCATTACAGGAGAAGAAGAAGGCCGCAAAAGAAAGACTAACAAGGTGCGGGCCAGCCGCACCGAGTACGATCCGTGCTCGGGCGGGCCACCTTCACGAGGATATCTCGAGGAGGGTGCATGTGGCGGGTAGGGCGATGCTACCGACAAATATGCTCAATGCTGCAACCGGTGCTATCGAAGTCTGCATGACAGTGTTCTTTCTTTGGAGAAGCGGCGTCTCGAGAGAAGGATGTGGCATACCGGTTTTCGTGGCCAAGGTGCGGAGGGCAAGGGCTTTGTGGATAACTCCATCGGGCGCTGATCGTCCCTGCGTTTTGATGACATCCACGCTATGTTGAACCTTCATCCGCTCCACTACACCTTCGTTCGCTATTTTCGTCTGAGTATGGAGATGCGGATCATTCGCGACAAGACCCGGACATCGTGATAGTGACCCCTTCTACATGCGTGCCAAGATCTTGGGCAGCGCTGGGACCGGCAAGTCGCGAGTTCTTACCGAAGGCGCATTCGCAAACCAAGATAAGGATAACTTCCTCGTGCCTTACTTTCCCGAGTAAGTCCTCCCTCAACCGCCCGTAACATATGAATTCTTAGATTTTCGATCGCTTTTCTTTTAACATTCCGTGTTTTCTGCGTGACACATTGCACGCCATCCTCCTAAGCCCCAAATATTCCATGGCCCACGATTTCGACCCGGACCGTCATCGAACGTAGACTACACAAATGTCAAGAAGGTTCTTGATGATGTTCTCCGGCACGCCCAATCTGGAGGCACCTTCACCAGGCCTATTATGCACGGCAAGCACGTGTTCTCCCTTACGACGCTCGCTGCGCCAAGCAGCACGCTGGCGTCGAAGGGTGCCTACTACGCCATCCATCACATGCGGCGATCGACGGGACCATCATCAACTTCGCTACCAAGTAAACTCCAAGATTGGGCGGGCGTGTCGGCAATCCGAGGACGCGGACATCGGACAAGAATTTTTCGCATCATCGGAGTTTGCGGAAATCATCCATCAAGATGTCTTTCGTACCTCGGGCAGTTCTACCTCGAAATCAACCGTCCAACAGTGACATCGACACAATGCTACAAATGCAGGATGACAACGCCGTCTTTCATGACTCCCACGATAGACGGCGGCTTCATCCACGCTCCGTCCCTTGAGTCGAGTTGTCTAGTTCTGAAACATCGATTGGCTCATGTTGTAATTAAACTTTAATGAACTTGTAGTATGTCTCTTTGGTTTGAGAGTCGCTCAACTTAGATGTAATTGATGCTATTAATGTCTTGCTTTTCTCTTCCGATCGTTCGTTGCATACTTATATATTGCTTATGTATTGTCGTGAATTGGTACTAACGTTTGTTTGGCTAGTGCATAGTGATGCCGACGTATGTCGTGTACAAGGGTAAGGTTCCGGAGTCTACGATGACTGGGAGGAGTGTCGGAGACAGGTTCACCGATTGAGCGGTAACAGTTACAAAGGGTACACCACTAGGGCGAGGCCGAATCTAGATACGCCCGCTATCTAGCGAGAGAGGGAGGAGCGTTGGAGGAACCGGATGAAGCGAGTTTCATCGTGATGATGCTCATCGTGATGACCGCAGCTCTCTTCTATGTGATGGTAGTTTAGATGATCGATATCGACTTGTAATGTGAAGACAAACTCGCTACTCGCGGTCTCGAGACTTGTAATATAATGTTCTATCTTTGTTCGGTCTTTTCAATTCGAGACTAATATGATGAATTGTATTCGGAGACTAATATGATGAATTGTATTCAAAGACTAATCTTCTATTGTATTCGATGAATCTGTTGTTGATGTGTGCTGTCTATATTTTGTCAAATTATACATTTTGTAACCTGTGCAAAAACAGAAAAAAAAACCTAATATTCATACTAATGGCGATCACATGAAGTCGCCATTAGTATGACAAAGCATACTAATGGCGATCATGGTCAGTGCGCCATTAGTATGTCGCGTTACTAATGGCGATTCGTGGTGGCGCCATTAGTATGCCAAAGCACCTGGTATACATGGCCCCGGGAGGCATACTAATGGCGATCGTAGTTTATATTAATGGCGCACGTGGTGCGCCATTATATACGATACTAATGGCGCACCACTGTGCGCCATTAGTAAAAATTACTAATGGCGTTCAGTAATGGCGCACTCAGTGATGCACCATTAATGGCCAAATTAGGTGCGCCATTAGTAGCGGTTTTCTAGTAGTGTTGTGCCTGCCCGCTGCCATCGCGCGTCGAGGCACCGTGGTAGCACAAGGTGGGAAGATCTGGAGAGGAGGAGATGAGGGGCCGGGGC
>JAHIAM010002448.1:0-53196 GCA_021605205.1 Aegilops longissima | reverse complement strand
GGGTGGAGGCGGTCGATGGAGTCTACATCCGACGAAGCCAACAACCCGCCGATGAAACGGGAGATCATCACCGCCGGACTACAGCAAGATATGGCATTAGAATGACACTACGTGACGCAGAAAAATAAATTATAAATCATTCAGAATCCAGATACTTACGATCTCGCCGAGGCCTGGCCCTGAAGGCTATTCTTCCTCGCCAACGTTGATGTTGGCAGAGCTGTCCGGGGAATAGTCCTTCCCTCTTGACCCTCCGCCTCCCCGCTGGGGGAAGCCTTCCTCTTCCTCTCTCCTCCGGAGAGAGTCCTCTTCCTCCTCCTCATTTTCGGGAGTCAACCCCGAGTCGCTTGGACACCTGAAAACGGGTACTCTTTCAGCACCCGTGGCCTCCTTCTTGGCCTTCTTCTCCGCACCACGAGCGGCCGAGCGCCTCATCGGATTTTCGGCATAGGAGCCGGACAGTAATCTGCCCGCCTTCTTCATCCAGTCCTCACAAAGGAAAAGGGAAATTAAAACCGTGATAGAGTCAAACTATGGAAAACAAGTGTCCCGTAAGGGGTAGAATCACTTACCTCGTCACCAAGGCCATGAGCTAATTCGCGATCTTCGGGCCATGGATGCGGGGCTTCTTGCGCCTTGAACAGCACCTTCCAGCGCCAGACGTTGTGTCAAGAGCTTGTTCAGCGCCGGTGCTGTTCCGGATCGAACTCCCATAGATTGAATGCCCGCTTTGGCATGTGAGAATCCGCGACGAGCATGACCTGACCACGTTAACCAGCCCGAGCTTTTCACCAGCTTCTTGATACATGCTTGGAGTCCCGCCTCCTTTCAAACTGCCCCACAGCAAGCCCTTCTTTTTCAGAGGTGAGCTGCGTGGGATACCAGATCTAAACTGGGGCCGCCCATTTAGGGTCACGCTGCTCGGTGATGTAGAACCACCCCGATTGCCACCCCTTGACGGATTCCACGAAGGCCCCTTGAACCAAAGGACGTTGGGCATCTTGCCCAACATAGCGCCCTCAGACTCGCTTGAATACCCTTCACTACCTTCGCTTGACATTGAAGGTCTTGAGCCACAAGTCGGCGGGGGCTGGATGCAGAGGAAGGCCTCGCATTACCCACGATAAACGCCGAGATGTTGAGGATGAAGTTCGGCGCCAGATCATGGAAATCCAGGCCGTAGTAGAACATGAGCCCCGGACAAAGGGGTGAAGTGGAAAGCCCAGTCCGCGGAGGAAGTGGGAAAGAAAGACAACCTCTCATGGGGCCTGGGTGGGATGAGCTGCCCTCGTCGGGCAGCCGATGCGCTGATGTCACCAGAAGGTATCCGCGCCGCGCAGTTTGGCGATTTGCTCCTCCTTAACGGTGGAGGCCAACCATTTACCTCCCGCCCCGACATGGTCGGAGAAGGTTGAGACGAGATGCGCGAACTTGGGCGCTGGAGCTCGAAAAGTGCGGAGATGGATAAGCAAAGGAGGAAGAAGGCGAGGTGAGAAGTTGAATCCTTATCCCTTATATGGACGGGCAAAGTCTTGTGCGCCCCCACCGCCTGGTAAAACTCGCTTATCTCCTGCGCCACCATCAATGACGCGTTGGGTTACCCACGCCTGTATTGATGAGAATCCCGGATTAAGGGAAACACGATCTCGCTCGACAAGACGTGTTAAGGAAACCGCTTCGCTAAATGCGCTAAGGTGGTAAAGTAAAAACAATTTGAGTAATGACTTGGTAGTGGTGTGACGCCATACCATGGAAAACGCCACAGATTGAACTTGTGTATATATTATTATTCTCTACGGTGGAATGTGGAATTTATTTTGCAGAGCCGGACACTATCCTGGTGTTCCCAATCTTATATCATTTGGAGGAGGAACCCGCCTTGCAATGCCAAGCAATATACACGCCGGACTTATAGTCATTGAAGCCTGGTTCAGGGGCTACTGAGGGAGTCCTGGATTAGGGGGTGTCCGGATAGCCGGACTACCATCATCAGCCGAACTATCATTTGCCTTACTATCATCATCGACCGGACTCCTAGACTATGAAGATAGAAGATTGAAGACTTCACCCCGTGTCCGAATGGGACTTTCCTTGGCGTGGAACGCAAGCTTGGAGATACGGATATGTAGATCTCCTACCATTGTAACCGACTCTATGTAACCCTAGCCCTCTCCGGTGTCTATTAAACCGGATGGCTTTAGTCCGAGAGGACAACAATCACAACAACCCTTACAATCATACCATAGGCTAGCTTCTAGGGTTTAGCCTCCTTGATCTCGTGGTAGATCCACTCTTGTAAACATCCACAATATCAATATCAATCAAGCAGGACGTAGGGTTTTACCTCCTTCAAGAGGGCTCAACTCTGGGTAAACATCGTGTCCCTTGTCTCCTCGTTACCATCCGCCTAGACGATAGTTCGGGACCCCTACTCAAGATCCGCCGGTTTTGACACCGATAAGGGGCTTTGTGATTTGACCCTCATCGCTCATTTTCTACTATCGCGCGCTACGACCGGGTGCCTCAATTCCAACCGCTGTTCGAACTGTAATTTGGTGCATCGCACGTGGAACAAGACGGTGGATGAGCCACATGTCCGCCAAAGGGTCTTGTTAAGTGTGTCGCCATTTCGGTAAGCGGACTCGACCTCGCTTGAGTTGCTATGCCAACACGACAGAGCAGCCTACCACTTGGTTTTTCTCCTTGGTGAATCCCGACTATATTGATCTAAAAGATACGCCCCTGAACTACCCTCTCCGCCTCGGTTTTTATTTGTAGGCGCCTCGGTTTATAGGGCCTCGCACGTAGTTCTAGGTCATCCATTTGACTAACTAAATATGAGTTACTATATCACAAGAAGTATATCATTGATTCTTATTGGTTGATATGTGAAGAAACAAGAAACGAGGTAGAAGTTAATGCACCGCGCTTTTAGTGTTGTGGGATTATTTGGTTTTCGTAAGATGACGTATGCTTGGTTGCAAGGGTGGTCATGAATGGGTTGGGATCGTTTAGAAAATAGACATGTTTGGTTATAAAGCACATGAATGGTTCGAGTCAAAAAAAGAGAATATGCCTTGAAGATGCTGAACCATTCCACCCAACCAAATCGGTCGAATCAAATGGCCACCCTTTGCATGCATGACTATGTGAGCATGACTGGTGGTCCCTTCTTAAATAATTAGCTCATCTCTTATATTGAGCCAAACACATGAATTGAATTGGTCAATCCCAAAAAAATTGAATGGTCCCAATCCATTCATACGATACTTTCAACCAAACCCATCCGACGCAGGGAGTAGTTGTATTTAAAAGTCGAGGGCGGGGCTTTTCCTGCGCGGTAGGCGGGGCCGTTCCGCCTAGTCGGTTCGACAGAGACGCGAGAAGACGAGGGAGTAGGTTGCTGCAAACATAGGGTCGTGTGATTTGACAGCGAGGTACTGCTGGACAGGTGGGGCCCTGTGATTTGACTTGCCATTATCATTTTAATCATGGCGCCACGACCGCGTGAGTCTCCCGATTCTTGACCACCTCCATACAGGTGCCTCTCCCAATGCTCCACCATGTAGTAGTAGAGGCTGGCTCTTGCATGAGAGCCCACTTCTCCACTTTTTCCTTGCCTCTTTCCTCCACATATGCAAAAATGCCACGTAAAGCGCACTATTGTACTTACTTGTTCCTACAGGTGTAAGCTTGCCACATAGGCATAAAGTCCGATGTGGCAAGTTAATCAAGAAGAGAGAGACTAGTTTGGTGACCCAAGGAAGAAACGGTGCTAAGCGCGGTACCTAGGTGAAGAGACAATTTTGAGTCTATAGCTAATTAAATGAAGCAAACTTAGCAACACCATTTCATTGGAAGAGGTCACCCTTGGCAAATGCAATAAATACTAGTATTTCTGTGTCCTATTATAAGAACGCTTTTGACACTACACTAGCTAGTGTCAAAAACGCTCTTATATTATGGGACTAAAGGAGTACGAAGAAAGAGATAGAGAGGAGTAAAAAAATACACTTATAGCCAACCTTGTTGTAGTATGAGTGACTAAGTGATGACTATGTATGGCATGCCAACATCAGATAGCCTAACGCACCGTGTTAAATCTCCAAGGGCGCTACCACGAGAGCGACGCGATGGTCGTGGTAGGCGCGACCATGATACGGGCTGCTGGTAGCCCTTGGATCTGAGATCAAACGGTCGCATGCTAAGTTGCTGAAAATTTTAAGTATAACCCTCCAGGATAGGATATTCACCCATAGGTCTAGAATCACACCATGCAACCGTTCGATCCCAGGTCCAAGGGCTCTTAGAAGCCCGTATCATGGGAGAATGGAAAGCCACTACCCTGCCGCTCGCACGCGGCAGTTCGCCTCCTACTCTTTCCCCGCACATCCTTTAATACTACGGCGGTTCGCTTCCTAGTCGTCCCGCCCATTCACATTACCGCAATTCCACTAATCCTAACCTCCTCCCAAATCCATGGCGCCCCAAATCTCCCCGATCGGTGGTGAGTACAAGGTTAGAACCATCATCGGTGATGAGTTCGACGTCATCACGCCTGCATTTCCGCGACGGTGAAGGGATGCCTTTCGCTCGTGACGCATGTTCAAAACTCACATGATGAGTGGGTCGCTGGGCTAGATGTTGAGTACACCACAGTCGTGGGACAAGAGAAGGATCTAAAGGACTAAGAGAGGAAGCAGCCCACCGTGATCCAGGTTTGCATACATAACGCTTGCTTGGTCTACCACATATGCCATGCCGACGTTGAGTGCCGGATTTTAAGAACTTCCTCGGGACAAAACAGTCAAATTCACATCAGAGACTTTAAGAACGACAAAGAAGTCCTGCGCCGGATAGGCCTCGCTGTAGGCAACCCTTCGACCTCCGTAAGAATCGGTTGGTGCCCTCTCGTCGCCCTCACGCCGACATCGGCAGGAGCCATGGTTCATCCTTCGCATCGCAAACCGGAGAAACCTCATTACACATTTCATCGTCATGCATGGCAGTGGAATTTACTGGATATAGACCACATCCACTACGCTGCATTGGATGGCTACCTTTGTTTCAATATCTACAAGGGATGGATGAAGAGCAACAGGCAAGTTGGTGGTTCAAGCAAAGAAGTATCGGCCAAGAGGAAGAGGGACAAGGACGAAGTCGAGGACGTGGCAGTGTCGTTGCTCATGGCGGTTCTAAACTTCTAATGCAGTGTCTACCAGATTAGTTGCATAGTTTAATTTCAGGTGTGCTTAGTTTATTTGAGGGGTGTGTTGTGCTGAGCCCCTAGCAGAATTGTTATGTTTCTTCTCGTTACTTTAACTCTTCAGTATGTACATACTAGTACTAGTATTTCTTTAATAGAATTTAGCACCCAATTAAGCATGTACTAGCTTTTTTAATAGTACTATATGCATAATTTGGCTATTTAACGCCTCTATATGTACCACCTTTTTAAAAATTTCAATTTTTGCTCCATGGCTAATCCATCGATAGTGGAGTACTACTGCATAAAAGTATACTTTTTTAAAAGGCAAGCGTTCATCACTCATCACACACACACACACACACACACACACACACACACACACACACACACACACACACACACACATATATATATATATATATATATATATATATATATATATATATAGCCGCTAAATTCTCAACCTAGAACGACGTGCATGCCATGTAGTAAACCAATCCGAGGAAGTATAGTAAAATGAGGTGATTTTACCCAGCGATCGGCGGGGAGCAGGGCTGTCATGTCGTCCCACGTGTCATGATGTACCAAGGTGATGCGCTGTCCTCTTGAGGCGTATAATACTAGTACGTGGTTTGAGATGATGTCGAACCAAGTGTGAAATAATGGTTGCTTCGTCTGTCTGGGAAGGTGCGACATTGTGATGTGACGCCTCATTGCTCATTACTAACACCGGCCGGTACGCAGTGTGGTGCTACCGTTGTTCTCGCACCGTTATTTGGTGCTTGACACGTCGTCCGGTTGCTATATGCCCCACATGTCGGTGACAGAAGTACATAATTCATGAAAGGGAGCGCCGATGGAGGAGTATACTACAGAATTCATGAAAGGGAGCGACTTAGTTTTGGAAAAATCTGTTTTTACGAGTACGCACCCACTAGGGTTTATAGGGCTCATCTAAAAAACATTCGTTTTTCCGTTTGATAAGTCTCAATTCTAGTACTATACTAGTAGTAGTACCATTACATGTTGGATTTCGAGGTGCGTTAGATCACCCGACGCAAGCATTGTCAAGAGGAAACTAACCAATGCATGTACAAGTTCATGGAAATTTAGTGGTCATTCATGCATTTTCGTTCTAATTAATGCCTCGGTAAACATAACTTCTTGAGAAAACGAGTGTGTTGTGCAAACTACGTAAATTAATTCACCACTCACCGCTCACCTTGGTTGGAGAGATTTTGAAATTGAGCCATAAACCGAAAGGAGGGAGTAGTAACTTTTGTCTCGATTACTATTTGTGGCCTTGTATAGATGCAAATGTATTTTTATAGTGGCCTTTTATAAGTAAATAGAGGGATTACTAACCAAAGTACGTAGTAGGGACGAGGAGTAAACGGAGGGTGTCACTAGTAGAAAACAGGGCTATGGTTTCGGGCCAAATTTCACATTAGTCCCGGTTCAATCATGAACCAGGACTAATGTGAGCATTTATCCTGTTCAGGCGGCTAATGCATTAGTCCCGAGATACTTGTGTTCTTTAGTCCCGGTTTGTGCCTCAAACCGAGACTAAAGGGTGCGATGTTCATTAGTCCCGGTTCATGCCTCAAACCGACTAAAGATTAGACCTTTAGTCCCGGCTTGAGGCACTAACCGACTATGGTTGAGACTTTAGTCCCTGTTCGTGCTATGAACCGGTACTAAAGGTCCCATTTTCAAACTCTACCCCCCATGGATCGCTTTTTCAATTTTAAAAAAAATAAAAGAAAATGATGGAAATGTCAAAAAATAAAAGAAAATAAGTTTCCCATGTGATATGTGGTCTAGTTGTTGGGAAAATTTGCAAATGTGAATTTCTACTTTATTTGCAAAATCTCTCCGAATTTGTAAATATGGGCATAACTTTTGCATACTAACTCGGATGAAAAAGTTTTTATATGAAAATCATCTACTCGAAAAGTTACATCCAAATTTAACCGGGGTACCTGCTAAACATTTTCAAAATCCTCAAAACCTAACAGAAAAAAAATTACGGGCTTTTAATATCTAGAGGGAAAAATTGAAAAATTTCAAACTGTGGTCAAACAATGGTCAAACCATGGTTAAACTAATTATTCTAGAATATTAGTGTTACTAAATAATTTGTTCAGTTATTTTGAATTTTGGTCAAATCTGGTCAAACTGTGGTCAAACTATGGTCAAATAATGGTCAAACTATGGTCAAACAATGGTCAAACTATGGTCAAACCATGGTCAAACTAATTATTCTAGAATATTAGTGTTACTAAATAATTTGTTCAGTTATTTTGAATTTTGGTCAAATCTGGTCAAACTGTGGTCAAACTATGGTCAAACTGTGGCCAAACTATGGTCAAACCATGGTCAAACTAATTATTCAAAATAACTATTGTTTTCTAAATAATTATTCTTTTTGAAAACAATAGTTTGAAACTCAAACAGTGAAATGTGTCAATTCATGCTCAAGAAAAATTCCTGAGGGTTAATAGGATTGACATCTTACTATTGTCGAGAAAACAACAAGTGCGATTTGGAAACGAGGGAGAATAGAACCCGGAAGTTAAGCGTGCTCAGCTGGGGGAGTGGAGGATGGGTGACCGTCGAAGTTAGGTGATTTGAAATGATGAGGGCGATTAGAGAAGAGGATAAATTGAGCAGTGATGAGGGGTGCTGATTAGAGATTAGGGGTTAAAATAATTCAGAAATTTGAAAATAGAAATTATTCAAAAAAAAATCCCAAAAAAATTCAAAAAAAAATTTCAAAAAAAAAATTCAAAAAAAAATTCATAAAATTTCCATTAGTCCCGGTTGGTGTTACCAACCGGGACTAAAGGTGGAGCTCCACGTGGCCGCGGCCTTTAGTCCCGGTTCACCAACCGGACAATAGGCCCTTTTTCTACTAGTGTGTAGTAAAATTTTCTCCTCGTGCATGCGAGCCACTCACAGGTATGCAGGGAGCGGGCGAAGGCATACAGAGTACTCCAGCTTCACCTCATCCCAGTGAGCCAACGCGCCTGGGCGGGGAGTTGGCGACAAGCAAGTTTCTCCTCGCTCCATGAGTTGACGGGACACATCAAAAGTACTCCAGGTATAGAGCCTTGCCTCTAAGGTAGGCCCCACATGGTTTGCCTCTTTTTAATTTAACATAACGCCAAGTCGCAATTTGTTTGTTCACCCGTGGTAGACGACACGCCTCCACCAAGTGGACAGCCAAGACACGTGCCAAATTACCACGTGGGCTGCCTTTTTCAGACAGAAATGAGCTCCACCGTACACGCTGCGGGTGTGGTTGGGAAAGAGACGGAGTACGCGCGCCTGTATGCGTGCACCTCTTCTCTTCAGGCACGCCCCCACCCACGTGGGTGTGTGAGAGAGATACAAACCTAGACATAATGTCCCGCCCATCCCCATGCCTCCGCCAGTCCGACCACCACCACCACCATGGCACCACGCCCACCCTCCTCACCTTATCTCTCATATTTCTCTCCATTTTTATATACAAGGGCCACTATCAAAATTACAATTTGCAGATATACAAGGCCACTAACACTAATCGATGCAATATTAATGGTGTTTGCCTCGTGGTACTAGCAAAGGAGGACATTAATTATCCCTTGCATGCATGCGGAGTTTGTAAAAAATGCATCTTGATGTTCCGTAATGCACGGGCATCTTGCTAGTCCATGAAAACAACACATGGCAAAATTCCACGGCGAACTAGGGATTTGAATCTGTTGGGAGGGGCTGTTTGGACCTTGCCCGGGGTAGCCAAAATATTGGTGACCCTTTTGTCCACCGGTGCCTTTGCCACCGATGAACGAGGAACGGCTCGGGTGCTCATGCTGTCATGCATCCTCCAGTGCGTAGGTTGGAGACGAGCTCGCACGAGCTGTGTTTTTTTGTCCCACAATGCCGCCCGAGCCGCCCGCACACCGACCGGCGGCCCGCAAATTACGCCATCCAACCGTAGCCGCACACATTATGACAGCAACTCAACCAACCGGACGAAATTCACGCAAACACGTAGAGAAACTGATACTCATTCATGCAACCACCAAAGTATTTAATATAAACAACGATGGAAATCATATAAAATACCAGATTTTCACACAAACATGACGGATTTCATTACATTCAAATGAACTACGCGGTGCTAGTTCTGGACAGCACATGTATATAATACATGGCCTAAATGGTCGACGGCCGATCGATTTGTGTTCCTCATGTCCGGCAGCACGATCACCGGACTACCGGGAGCCCCGGAGGTATATGCTTCAGCGCAAAGGACGGCTCGCTTCCCCACCGCCCAACTGATATCATTGGCTGGTGCCAAGATGATGGTGGCCGCACCGTTCGAGTTCATCACCGCCACTACTTCGCCATGGCCGCACCGGATCGAAGTTCATCCTAACATTGACCTCTTCCGTGGAGCCCATGCGGGTCGACGAAGGTCCACACAACAAAAGGATCCGCAAGACACCTGCTGTGTACGCCGCGCCGCCCGCGGTGGCCTTCATGGGACCCAGCGGCGGCAGCCTCCGTGTTCTACTTCTTCTCGGCGATGGCGGCGACGGAGGCGCTGGCCACCGACTCGCCGCTTCCACGCACCCGCTTCGCCGCTGCTTGCATGGCGCGCCGCCGCATGGGAGTCTCGCCATAGAAACGGGAGACGCGGTACAAGGCGGCGGCGTGGATGGCAGCAATAACGCCTGCGCGCCGCTTCCTTGTCGAGCTGGCCTCGAGCGGCGAAGTTGTTGAACCGCTGCTACCGCTTGGGGCGGCAACTCGCTCCGCTCGCGAGGGGAGGAGGTGGTTCAGCCAGCTGCATAGCTCAGATCCAGCGGGCTACCCAGCCGCTTGATGCGGAATAACTACTTTCGTAAGCCATTTTAAGAGTGGACCAAATGGTGGAGGAGATAGGGGAGCGGCGGAGGTGTGCGATTCTTGGCCGGTGTTTGGCCTCGTTTAAATAGGAGATTAAATAGGCGGCAGACGGGAGGAGCTCAGCCGGCGTTGCGTTTAACGCCGGCCCGGTCATGAACGGCCGTGTGTCCAGAGTGGGTTTCTTGGCTTCCACACGAGCGGGTTTCATGGAGGCGTTTGAATGCGGCACGGAGGCGTGTTCAGCCGGGCGTATTGCGAGTGGCGCCCTCGACTCTGACCTAGTACACCGCGCTGTTCTTCCACTGACGTATGGGCTCTTTGGGTGCATGGCCTGCATGTCGCTGACCCAACGCAGCAGCGCACAGCAGATGAACCTTTGGTGGGCCAGGGAGGTCAGAAGCGGGCATTTCATAAACCGATGACTGTTCATTGAGTGTGATGTCATCTTTTTCATGTAGTTAAGCGTGTGTCTTGCGTCGTGTGCTATGTGCATGCAGGCGCGAAGTCTTGCGTGCGTGCAAGGGTGCGTTTATTGTTGCATGCATGGTGGGTACGTGCAAAGGTGCGCTTCAAGTGTTGCATGCATGAGTGCGTGACGCGCGTGTGTTCGTGATCGCATGTGTACGCAGCCGTTGTTGCACGCCAAAGATGCGGCGTGTGTACGATATGTACGCGTGTTAGTGTTGCAAGGCTACATGCGTGCGTGTCTTGTGTGCGCATGTGTACGCAAGGGTGAGGCTACACGTCACCGACCGACTTTTTCATCTCTGGTCATTAGATTTTCCAGCCGCTGGATACGAAATCAAGGGCCTCCAGCTTATCATCAAAATCCACCCCGAGAGCCGCCAACCACCACCGGCCGAACCGCCGCCCGCGCCCATGCCGCCCACCTCCCGAAACCACTCCCCACCGCCGGTCCGCCTCCGCACCTTCGAGAGTGGGCCAGCATATATGATCTTGAGATTTTACGAAGTCACCATAGGTGCCTCGTAGTCGAGTGGAACGCCTCCTCCCACCGAACGACATTGCCGGAAAATACTGAAATTAACACAAGATAAATGCGAGCACCGGTCTTTAACCTTGGTGGGCTCGAGAAACCACTGTCCTCTAACCATCCAACCACATGTTGGTTAGCACGAAAAAATGTATGTGGTGACCGTGATGACCTTATTCAAGTCCAAGGACCATATCGTGCTTTCGCTTCAAATACAATGACCGTAAGTGTCGCCAAAAAATACGGAGCACGATCAAATGCAAAGTCCGCGCTGTCATCAACAAAATATGGAGATGTATCGTGAGCTAGATACCGCTGTACTATCGTGATATGCTTATTTTCTTAGTGGAGGATTGCGTGTGTGGTGTGGTGGGCACATCATTTCTAGTTGTGGTGGGTCAACATGAAGACTCATGGGTCGGTTCCATCCTGCGCCACATATAGGTTGGACCGAGACGTGTTATACGGAGACCCATGTGGAGGACTCATGCACAACACGGTTACCAGAGTCATGGAGGACTCTATCCCCACTAGTGATAAGCCTACTATATATGATTTGTAACCCTAGGCCCTTAGTATGTTATACAAGCTTGGGGGCTAGTTCATCGATAGTATATATACACACACACGCACAATCCCTAGTATTCACGGGTACTTTGTACACCCCCCAACACTAGTATACAGCATCAGAGTAGGCTCTTTCTTCAACTGCAAGGGTCCGATCCTAACTAGGGTAAAACTTTGCCTTGTATTATCATCCAGCCTAACAGATAGGGATATCTACCAATGATATGATGAAATCATATCTGCCAACTACTATTAGAGAGGTGTGTCAGGGGGGGGGGGGCAATGTGTGCTAGAGAGGCCTAAAGATAATGTGCGTATGAGAGACACGAGGCACATATATGTGCGATAGAGAGCTAATAGAGACCGTGCATGTGTATATATGCATGTGAGAGAAATAGTGTTTTCCAACTGAGATTAGTGAAAAGAGTGGTACATAGTAGTCAGAAAGAGGATAGAGAAACAGAGAGAGCATGTGCGTGAGACACCCCGACACCCTGAGAGAGATTGTGAGCATGTGTGAAAGAGAAATGCCGATGCATATAAAGTGTGTGCACTTATGCTTAGATAGAGAGATATCTACGTAAAAGGCGGTTCTACGATAAAATTAAAATATAAATGACATTATTATTTTTGGATGAGATCATGAATTTGCAAAATTACGTATGGACGAAAATTGGTCTATCAGACACCATACTCTATTGAATTCTAGCATGTGCATGTCTTTATTAATATTATCGATCCATAGAGTGAGAGCGGTTTGAAATACAGGCAATGGATGCTTTTGGAATTCATATATAAACATTAATTAGTGCACTCCATGTTGTTAGTGTGAAGCACTTTATACATTTGTCACTTGCATGGATACATTCCAAATTGCTAGCTACGAAATAAAATACATGTCAAATTCAACATAAAGGGGGTTTCGAAGATTCGAATTCATAGGAAGTGTATTCATCTATTTGAACCCGAGATAATGGCATTTGCAAATCAGATGTAAAAGGGGGCATCAATCTTTGTTGTGAGTTTGAACATGCTATATATATTCATACGCATATCTAACTTTTTTTTGCAACCAAGGAGATTATACCTGGAGCCATGCATGAACTGAGGTAAGTTGCATATTTTTAATATATAGTCGTGTAGAATGTATATTAAAATGTACCCCCTCCATTCCAAAATAATCGTAGCTTTAGGATTTTCAAGAGTAAAGATTTGTGAAGTTTGACCAATCTCGAAAGTTCAATTCAAGAGAACCGAAAACGTTAATGCTTCTATTCCCAAATATTGAACGAATCGCCAATAGGCCTCTCGTCACCCAAACCGCTACGAGACTAATGTTTTGGTGGTAGGAAATTACTGTCCCGACTTCGCCCGTAGCCTATCGGCCCGATGTCCAAAGGTCTAAACCGGGATAGGTTTGTAACTTCACCAAGACGCCAGTCTCAACCTCCTTCGAGAAGCATTCATACGCCGTGGGCGCCTAAACACCCATGCGCTCGGCCGAAATCTATCCCGCCCACATTTGGGACACCTGACATGACTGTCCTACCCGCAACCCGCAATATGTTCGAAATTTTAGATGAGGGCAAAATTTGTAACTTTCCCCACATTTCAAACAAGCGTGTCTCAAACCGAAACATTGTTCCCCCATAGTTCCCTGCCAGCCCGCCTCCCTCCGTTTCCCCATTCATACTCCGTGGGCGCGAAAACGCCCTCTCCACCAGCCGCGAAACCCCAACCTCCTCCGTCCTCCACCCCATAGCGGCCAATCCACCGCCACCCTCCTCCATCACGCCGGAACCGGTACCCCGATGTCGTCGTCCAATGCAACCGCAACCGCAACGCCATCAAGGACTTAGCAGCTGAAGCCGAGGCAGAGCTGCCTCCAGGACGCCGACGCCGATGTGTGCCGTACCAAAACCACTCCGACTACGCCATCCTGCGCCTCACTGCTGCGGCTCCACTATCGCAACCGTCCACCGCACCGGAGCTGTTCCCGCTACGCCGTAGTTCGCCGCCGGATCTGCTTCCCCGCCGACAGACGCCACCGCACCACACTCAACAACTTGGCCATGGGTTCGCCCAAGGCTGCACTGCCCTCCACCTTCTGGTTTCCGTGAACAACAAGATCGCCGGAAAATGTAGGAGGACACAACATCGCCAAAGAGAAGAGGTACTCCTCTTCCTTATTCGTGCAAATCTTACGCTCCGCCACACCGTATTCATCCCACAAAAGAAACTAGTTGAGCGCTTCATCGCATCTTCTTCGTGATACTAAATGCACAAGGTTTCTCCTTTACTATTTCACCTTGCTAGAGGTTAGTAGCCCGCCTGGATTTCAATTCAGGGTCACGAACCGCAATTAAAGAAGCAAGACCCGCTTAGGCGCTGGAGCACCTAGTCCGCCTGTTCCCGGGAAGCGGCGATCGTTGTCTATCATAGGGGTGTGGGGCGAGGAGCTGCTTGCGCCCGATCCGAGGTCGGCGGGCTTGAATGGATGGCTGAGGGCGGTGCCAAGCACGGGGTGCGGTGAGGTCGAGGGAGGAGCAGGGGAGGAATATCGGGCCGTGGTCGCCGGGCGTTTGAGGAAGATCGCCAACACCGACTGGCTGGAGGTAGATGAAGTTGATCTCCCGCTCTTTGTACATCGGATGGTGCAGAAAAATGGACTGACCTATGTGCTTTCAAATAACTCGTTATTTTCATAGAATCCTGTAGTAATTGAGTGTGCCATGCATGTTGTAGAGCTATCAAATGTCTCCGCCATTTATTTCTCAGCGACCTGCTATCTGCTACCTTTACACTATACTAATTGTGCATACACTTCACCCATACTCACATTATTGTTTTTTATGCATGGGTATTTCAGACTCTGATGCAGTGTTGATGAATGTAGAAAAGAAAAGATGTAAGTCGCCCAAAGGTAATTTGAAGATAAGCGTAAGTGTTTCAACGCCTAATGGCTGCAAAGGTCGTGAGTTGGAGACAAGAAAAGTAGCTCTGCAGTTGATGATCTTAATTGCCACACACAACCATCCTGTGTGCTTGCTTTAACTTCACACCGTCAAATGTGGTTGCATGTTGCATATGGTGTCTAGCTTGTATTGCTTCCAATTTGGTTAAATTGCATCCGCTATTTTACACATTATACCTTTGATAATGACATGCCTTCCTGTTTTTGATACATACTGCATATGTCTATTAACCATGTTCGACATCAAAGTAATGCTCTTTTGTATCCTCGTCAATCACTTATGATGAGACAACACCCGGTGAGTTATCGTGAGATGCCCTACTGCTTAAAGAGTGCAAGGTCATCCTCCCCACATGATTCTCAAGAAACAAAGAAGGCTAAATGAAGATAGTCAACGAGCTCTCTAGTTGATCACCGCAATTCCCCACACCACCATCGCAGTGCTTGCTCTTACTTGGCAAAGGGATATGTGGTTGCATGTTGCATATGGTGTCTACCTTGTAATGCTTCTAATTAGGGTAAATTGCATCTGCTTAGTTAACACATTATACCTGTGAATATGACATGCCTTCCTGTTTTTGGTACATACTATGTCTTTCTATTAACCATGTTCTTACATCAAACTACTTCTCTTGTGTATCCCTCATCAATGCTCCTAATTTGTTAAATTGCATCTCCTTAGCTTACACATTATACATGTGAATATGACACGCCTTCCTGTTTTTGGTACATACTACATCTACCTATCACACCATGTTCATACATCAAACTACTGTTCTTTTGTATCCTGCGTCTATCGCTTATGATGAGACAGTCACGCACGTGGGTTAATATGAGACGTAATACTCTTATAAATAATGCAATTTCATCCTCTCCACATGATTCTCAAGAAACAGCAAGCCTAAATGAAGATATTGAACGTTGCTTTGTACCAAGACAACATTTCCCTACACCACCATCACAGTGTGCTTGCTCCAACTTCAAGCAGTGATATGTGGTTGCATGTTGCATACGGTGTCTAGCTTGTAATGCTTCTAATTAGGGTAAATTGCATCTGCTTAGTTTACACACTATACCTGTGAATAAGACATGCCTTCCTATTTTTGGTACACACTACATCTATGTGTTAACCTTGTTCTTACATGAAACTGCCTCTCTCTCAGATCCTCGCATCAATTACATACAATGAGTCACCTTTATTCGTTGCATATTGCATATTATTTCTAGCCTGTTGCCATGTATTGCTTCTAATTTTGTCAAATACATTTGTTAGGGCACCCATTTAATTTGGCAGAGTGATATTGGTTTCATCTTTCATATGGTTTCTAGCTTGCATCGATTCTAACAAGTTCAAGCACCTTGTGCTTAGTTTACACTTTATACATCATACATGTCAACATGTCACGCCGTCCTGTTTTTCATACATATTCCATCCTCCTATCATGCGGCTGCCTTACATGAAAGTAGTGTTCACAAGATCATGCATCAATAAGTTCAAGAGCAAATTTTATTCCTTTTTCTTGTGGGTTTGACTTGACAAGGCAAAATCAAGAAAGAGGAAGGAAAAGAGTAAGGAAGGCGATGATGGTGGTCCTCTCAAGAACGTAAACGGAGCATCTGTATTTAATTCTCCTTGTACCGATAGTGCATTACATGGTCCAAGTCTCCGCCTCCCCTACTCCACCATCCAAGGTGCTTGCTCTAACTTGGCAAAGTGATATCCGTTGCATGTTGCATATGGTGTCTAGCTTGTATTGCTCCTAATTAGTGTAAACTGATCTGCTTAGTTTACACATGATACATGTGAATATGACACGCTTCCTGTTTTTGTACATACTATATCTGTCTATCACACCATGTTCTTACATGAAACTACTCTTCTTGTGTATCTTGCATCACCGCTATGATGGGACACCTTTAAGTTGGCAGGTGATATTGGTTTGCGCCTTGAATATGATTTCTAGCATGTATTCCTTCTAGTTTGATGAACGCCACCTATGACGAGACAGCTTTTAACTTGGCAGAGTGATATTGATTGCACCTTCCATATGGTGTCTTGCAGTGTTTCTAATTTGTTGAAGTGCCTTCGCTTAGTTACCACATCATAGGTGTGAATATGTCAAGTCAGCCCATTTTTTCGTATATATTCCACCTCGTATCATGACTTTGCCTTTCATCGAGTAGTGTTCATCAAGATCATGCATGAATGAGTTCTGAAGAGCGAATGATATTCCTTTTTCTTGTCGGTATGACCTCACAATGCAAAATCAATAAAGCTGAAGGAAATTGGCAAGGCATTGGATGATGGTGGTCCTTCCGAGCAACTGAAATGGAGGTTCTCTACATATTCTACTCCGCCATCCTCCCAACAAGATTCGTGTGACACTCCAAAAATTTTGTGATTTTGGTTTTCGGAAAAAGCCTTGCTTGGTTTGGAAGAAGGTCATTTAAGACCTTCCTAAAAACCATCTTCTAAGTTTGCCCTCTCAAAAATCTTTTTTTTCTTAGATTTAGTTTCTTAAAAAAAAGAAAACCTTTTTGATTTTTGGTCTTTCATTTGATTTTGATCCACTCTGGTTTACCATGCCTCCTATGGTAAAACTCCCCCAAAAACCCCTCCTCCCACTTCGGTACAACCCAAACATTCTGTCCAAACTAATAAAATCCATTTTTGGAATTTATTCCACTTATTTCTCCTCCCAAAATAATTCTGTCTTTTCTTTTGAGCCTAGGTGATTTGCAAAGCAAGTACCCTAATGCTTTTGATTTTTGACCTCAACTCAACACCCCTGGATAGTCCTTTGTACCCACAACCCGGAACCATCTTGATCCACTCTTCTTCTTTTCAATTATTTCAAATTTCACTCACTGCAAGTTTGGACCAGATTTTCCAAATTTGGTGAAATTCATATCTACACTTCTCCAAAAATTCCACCAAAATTCAGGCAACCTCTAGTTGCAATGAGAGACCACTCCAGCAAAAATCAGCTCAAGGAAAAATCCCGGGATACCAAAATCATTTTGTCGAACACCGCATGCACTCTTTTGTTCATATTCAGTAAATTCAGAAAGTTCAAGGTCGTTTCCGGCTGTAACTTCAATCACATGCCCACTGTGGCGCTTTGGCTCGATGCTCGCAGCCTGGCCTGCTTGTCCGGAGCTCCACACGCGCTTGGCGCTTTCCCAACGCCGGTGGCGCTTGCCCGCCGCGCCAAGGGCGTGCTTTTGCGGCGTCAAACACCGTGAACGGCCGACAGGGAGCAAAACGGCGGCTCAACGCCGCTCGGCGCCGCCTAAACCGCTTGGTGGCTCCGCGTGGCTATCTCCTTGCCAGCGACGATGCAGCACCGCCGCCGCGGCTTGGCACACGCAGAGCGCATTCTCTCGCCGCCGACGGGCCGTCTGGGCTGCTCCGCCGAGGGCAGGCCAGAACCTCCCTCCCGTGCTGAGCTGGACCCTAAATGGCACCACTACTCCACCTAGGCGTTGCTCAAGCTCCTAAGCCGACCGTCCAGCCACAGCGCGCCAGAATCAACTCACGGACTTATCCGTTTCACGGCAACCGACTCGGGCCGCTATATATAGCACCCCGAGCTCGCTCTCGCCCCGCACGACTCCACCACCTCACCGCACCCGCCTAGCCACCGGAGGGGCCTCGATGGCCTTTCTTCCTCGACCCGCCACCTCCGTCCGCCTCGGCTCCGCATCATTCTCTCCGGTGAGAACTCCTCCGCCGCCTCTACTTTCGCCAGAGCCTCGCACCACCTCTAGTAGGATAACCCCACCTCAATTTTGGCCTCAGAGCTCCCTCCCGCGAGATCCACGACGCTCGAACCGCCGTCTCACGGAGCAAGGGCCGCCGTCGACAAAGGCTCGCCGCCTGCCACCACCACCACCCACAGACGCTGAACGGTGCAATCGATCTCAAGGTAACCCCAATCACCTTGCTCGCCGTGGATCGCCGCCGCGACCATCAAGACTTCTCTCGGGCGCCTGTGCTCTGCTTTTCTCCATTTGAAATTTCAAACCCGATAGGTGGAGCCCGCCTGTCAGCCTCACAGCCATTTCTTTTAAACTAAACGTTATCCTCGACTTTTCCACAGAGCCCCTCGAAACTTTCTCGTTTATTACGATGGGTCCTTGGACCAAAACTCTTATAACTTTTAAAAGAAAATGATTTTGATTGATTCCTTTTCTGTCATCATTATTTTTCTGCCTAGTTTTTTTTTCATATTTATTTGAAAAATATTTGGCACACTTTTATGTACACTCACGGTATTTACGCTATGTGACGATTTTTTCTTATACCGTAGATACCGGAGGAGGTGACGGAGCTGCAAACTTCACACAGTTAAACTCCGACTACACCGAACCAGGCAAGCATGTTTGAACTCTTGATATGATGAGTGTTGTTGCATGTTTGCATTTTAGTATAGTCATGGCATGTTTCTGAACATCACTTTGAATATTATATTTCATGCACATAAGCGGAAAGTAAGTTTCAGAAAGCATTATGTTGTTGGATACATATTTGCATAGCCATGCGTTGGCATGAGGATGGGTAAGATGGCAGTGTTGTGACATGCTAGTCTTATGCCAGATTATTTGACTTCCATGTCATCGTGAGACAAATCACATTTCCATTCATTCCTTCCTATACTGTCACATGTTTTCCGAAAGGAATATGGCATAGTAAGTTGCAAATCGTTTTCCTGGTACACACCAAATAGAGAGGCCGGATGAGGGTTCCATGGCTCTGGATTAAAGCCCGTCATCCGGTTAGGGGGCATGGGTGTTTCCGGTTGTGACCGAGAGGGGGGCACCCCTTAGAGCGCGCGTATAGAAATTTGATCCCATGCTATTCGAGGTTGTGGCCTTCCCGTCTCAAAGTTTTTCTTGGACGTTGTCCATGGTGATTCCCGCATTCGTGAGGTGAAATGGGTGTGTACTAGTTAAATGTGTTTCTACTGAAATACCAGAACGGAACTAGTCCTTCGCGATCACGGAAATCTGTTGGCTGTGGTCAGCTCATCCAAACTCGCAGAGTCTCAAATCTTCCAATTATCTTGTACTTTGTTCAAGTACTATATTCATCTTATCTTGTCGTATCAGCCTCAAAGATAAAACTCCGTGGGATTTATGTGATAAATCCGCTTAAAAGATTATTCTTGTAGATGGACTAATCTTGTTATTTACATTTATTACAAGCCCTGCCTCGCGATATCGCCGACGTCCGGACGGTGGCATACCTGTTATTTACTTATGTTATAGGCCCCGCTCTGTGATGTCGCCGACGTCTGATGGTGGCATATCTGTTATTTACATTTGTTGCAAGCCCTGCTCATGGATGTCGCCAGACGCTCGATCGCTGCATTTCTTTTAAAGCCCTTTATGTGATGTCGCCGACGTCCGACCGTGGCATTTCTTTTAAAGCCCTTTATGTGATGTCGCCGACGCCCCATCGTGGCATTTCTTTTAAAGCCCTTTATGTGATGTCGCCGACGTCCGACCGTGGCATTTCTTTTAAAGCCCTTTATGTGATGTCGCTCAGACGTCCGACTGTGGCATTTCTTTTAAATCCCTTTATGTGATGTCGCTCAGACGTCCGACTGTGGCATTTCTTTTAAAGCCCTTTATGTGGTGTCGCTTAGACGCCCGATTGCGGCATGCATTTTATTTATTTACCTTTCGAGGCGCCGCCCCGCATAATTCGATCGGTTTTCAGGTATTTATTTTATTTATCAAGTCATGCAATAATATTGTTGTTATATGAGCATCATCCTTTATTCATGACGATTCATGCATTCATTGATTATATATTTTGTCCGAACTGTCTTGCGTAGTACTTTCAAAGTACTCACCGGCTTGTTGATTTGGCCGATGTTGATGAAGGCGATCTCATGGATGAAGAGTTTGATAGCGAGCCGACGCCTAGAGGAGTCCCACCAGTCCTGCGCGATCCTGTTTTGGTCATTGTATTATCCGCTTCCACAACCCCCCGAATAAATTCATCGAGCCTCCCCGACGCCGATGAGCTGCCGCTAGGAGTCAAGTTATCCACCACTTTTTCTCGAGCTAGTAGCATGCCACCACACCTCAGGTCATGACCGCCCATATGTAAGATATTGGCGAAGTTTGTAATAAATTGTTGAGCAGCCTCACTCAACCTTGTAATATATTTGATGCTACCGGTTCTCTGCTTATCAAGCATTTGTCTACCGTAGCGATGACCTTTTCCTATACCGATTTAAAGATCGATTTTCTCAATAGTTATTTATTGAAAAGTCGGTCATGACAATTGCAAGACAACGCAAGGCTAGACAGTCAACATAGCTGTGTAGATGATGAGCACATCTCCCCTACTCCACCATCATAGGTGCTTGCTCTAACTTGGCACTATTATATGTGGTTCCATGTAGCGTATGATGTCTAGCTTGTAGTGCATCTGCGTAGCTTACAACTTATACCTGCAACGATCACTTACCCAAAAGACACATTTAACTTGGGGCTGTGATGTAGGTTGCATCTTGCATTGTCTTCTAGCTTGTACTGCTTCTAATTTCTTGAAATGGCACTTACGACGAGACACTTTTTACCTGATAGAGTGATATTGGTTGCATGTTCATATGGTGCCTAGCTTTAATTTCTTCTAATTTTGTTGAAATGCCTTCCGCTTACTGTTTTTTCATACATATTCCATCCTCCTATCGTACGTGTGAATATGAAACGCTGTCTTTTCTCAGATATATTCCATCCTCTCGCTTGCCTTACATCAAAGTAGTGTTCGCTTTTATCATGCATCAACCAGTTATGCAGAGCTAATTTTATTCATCTTCTTGTAGTTTTGAGTTCATAAGGCAATATCGATAATAGGAAGGAAAAGAGTAAGTTAGGGATGTTGGTGGTACTCCGCACCGACGCAAAACAAAGACTCTCTAGATTTGCCATCGCCATCGCTAATGAAATTGAAGTCCCAAGTCTACATGATGAGTTCATCTCCGCACTCCACCATCGCAGTGCTTGCTCTAAGTTGACAAGCAGATAATTGGTTTCATGTTGCATATGTTGTCTATCCTGTATTTCTTCTATTTTGATTAAATTGCACCGCTGAATTTATACGCTATACATGTGCATATGACATGGCTTTCAGGTGTCTAGAATACATCGCATCTATCTATCATACCATGTTCTTACATCAAAGTACTCGATGTTGTGTATCCCGCATCAATAATTCATGATTGGACGCTTAACATGGCAGTTTGATAGTGGTTGCATCTTGCATTGATTTCACGTTCTATCGCTTCTAATTTTTCGAATTGCCACTTATGACAAGACACTTTTAACATGGCGTAGTAATATTGGTTGCATCTTTCATATGGTGTCTAGCTTGCATTACTTCTATTTTCTTGAAAATCCTTCTCGCTTAGTTTGCACATCATAGCTGTGAATATGTCATGTCATTCTGTTTTTCTTACATATTCCATCCTCATACGGTTGTCTCACATCAAAGTATTGCTTGTCTCAGATCATGCATCAATGAGTTCTCAAGAGTGATTTTATTCTTTTGTGTTGTGGGTACAACTTGACATGGCAAAGTCAAAAAGAGCAAGGAAAATAATATAGTAGGGAGTGTGTGTTACTCGTCGGGTGAAACGGAAAAGACTCGCCGTCGAGATTCTCGCCGGTACTTATAGTGCAAGAGAAGGTCCAAGTCCACCGCTAAATCTACAAAAACAGTATCACCTGCTCCACCAGCTGTAGCATCCGCTTCAACTATACCAGATCTCAACCAGCCACTCATTCGCTTGCCCTTGAACTGGCCGCCCCAAGCTGCCTTCACACCTAACACTACTTCAAGCACTCGCTGACACAACAGACTTGGCAAGATCAGATGAACCTCATGAGCATCAACACCAAGACGGTACCGACCGAGTCAAGTTGCGTTGCATGCCCTTTATATGTACTCTCACGCTTGATGAACACTAACACTTTCCATATTGGTTGTTGAACTAGCACCACGGCGCAAGCGAAACAGACATCGTGGATAATGCTTGATGATTAAAAAATCTAAAGGAGGAAGAATGGAGATCCATTTTGAGGCAGGTTTGAAAAGGCCACGGATGCTGCTGTAGTTAGCCAAGTTAGTATCATAGGCTGTCGCTGCCGTTAGGTGTCATGCGCGTGTCCTCCCAACGTGGATCCAGTACAGGAATGAGAAAGACAATACCCAGTTTAACACCTTCCTTGACAATTTATCTGTAAGTAATGTTATCCATCGCAATTAGTAATATTGTCTTGCTCGTCCCATACTTTCTAGCTTCCTCCTAATAAGACTCACATTCTTTTTTCAATGATGAGGTTTAAGTTGATCCGAAGATGATGCAACTAAACAAGCATGCACTCATGTTTTGCAGTCTTCTCATGACAAGATCGGTACCACCTTAGAAAATCTCACTTTGAAGGCAAGGCTAACAATGAAATCGCCAAACATCTCAAGTGGAATATATTACGATGAAGACCGACAACCCTCGTTAAACACCGGTCCGATCCAAAGTATCGTAGGCAATATGTATTTGATCGCACCACATATTGAACTTGTATTTATGTATGTGCCTTACAAGTGTATCTTCCTCTAGGCTAACTGTTTGAAGAACAAAACCAACCGCTCTAAAGTGAAATTCCAATGACAACATGATCTCGAGCTATATTGCACATCGCGAGGCTCTTGTAAATAGCTGCTACTTCCTTCTTTTTTGTGTGCCATACTATCGATATATATTGACTTGTTCCAAATACAGCCGAAAGCCTGTATGGACCAAAAAGAACCTGAACCTAATGCAAGGTAAATCTTCAAGGATTGCCACACCAAAGAAGATGAAGGGCATGAGCACACCAGTTCAAGCCGCCGTTGTAAGTCCTTACTCCTCCCGCCTTTGAACTGATTGGTACTTGATTTGTTCATTTAACTACTTGGTTTGCAGCCAATGACAGCTACTCTGCTCACTTTTATACACAGTTGTCTTAA
The DNA here is from genome assembly GCA_021605205.1 of Aegilops longissima. NCBI lineage: Eukaryota > Viridiplantae > Streptophyta > Magnoliopsida > Poales > Poaceae > Aegilops > Aegilops longissima. The sequence continues at coordinate 29,528 of JAHIAM010002448.1, read as the reverse complement.
CGTATCATTTCACCTTACATGGTTTGAAAGAGATGAAGGATATTCTTTTGGTCTTGATCTGTAATCTAGTTGTTATGTTCACGTGCGCACACAATGATAAAATAGCCTGTTTGTTTTATATCTATTTGTCCATGATATGAATGATGTCATACTATGTTCATCCTACTTCAAACCAAGTCTCTTTATCCTTAGATGTCAACGAATGTGAGGAAATAGACAATACAGTAGGCATGCTACATGGACATATGTTCCGAAAGTGATTTTATTATGTAGTTGGCACTACAATACATGCTAATGTATTACAGTAGTTCACCAAAATAAGTTATGTATAAACGCTTAACCTACTTTTGTTTGTTTTTGTCTCATTAGTAACTCACTCGTACACTAATCTACAAGTTCAAACTTTCGTGAAGCTATGGAACAAATGATTGAACAGCCACAACCAATTCCAAGGTGACGAGGCTACTACAGCACAATGTCACCTCTTGCTGCAGTCGGCCAAGATCTCTCCACTAATAGTGCAAAAAGCACCTTCCTGCGTAATTCGGGTTGGTTGTCAAGGTAACCTCGCCCAAATCGCCATCGAACAAAATCTTCCTGCTAGATGAGTGATATATCTGTGTTTCAGACACAAGTCCAATGCCTAATGGACGTTGTTTCGAAACAAGAATAGTGGTTGAGAAATGCCGTCAAGATATGAATGGTTTTGACGGGCCGATTTGACAGAGAATGTTGGGCCTTTAGCTGGGTCGGCCCATTATGGTCTGCAGAATCTTGCGGGCCTTTAGCTGGGCCGCCCATTGTGGTCCGCAAAATCTTGTGGGCTTTTAGTCGGGCCGCCCATTATGGTCCGCTAAATTTTGTGGGTTTTAGTGGGCCGACCACTTATGGTCCGCTAAATCTTATGGGCCTTCAGCCAATGCCCATTTAAACTTTAGGGCCACTTTTGGGCCGGTCCACGTGTCAACATATAATAGGCCCATCTCGACCGCTGGATGAGTGACACTGTACAACGCGAGTCGACACGTGATCCGCTACCAATGAGAATTTTACACGGAAAATCGGCATTGGTCGTGGCTGTTAACGGGTTATCGATCCAAAATCCGACCCGATAGCTTAACGGCGCTCGTTACGGTGGATGCCACGTGTCGGTCACCCTTGACGAAAGCACTTATGTGACGCGGGATTTATCGTCATGGAAGTGGACACTTCCGTGATGATAATTTTGGTAATGTCAAGGAACACTTCTACGACAGCACAGGTATGACTATCTTGATTCTGTCATAAATTTGTCATGGATGTACATGCATGACAAAAAACGCGACCTATTGTGACAAACACGTATCATCACGGAAGTGTATTTCTTTTGTAGTGCCCGCTGCCGCCACCGCCAAGAAGGAATGACGACCACCATCAAGACCAGGGGGCTGGGGGCTTCCAGGAGCCGCGCTCTATCACCTGCATCTTGGGCGGAGCCCAGGCCCCAACCTCGCAGCGTATCTTCACACAGTTTGCTCGTGAAGTGAATGCAGTCCTCCCCAAGCTTGAGGCCACGCTACCAGTGTGGTCCCAAAGGCGCCATCACCTTCACCGGCAGATTAGCTCAAGTGCGCAGCCATCACCGGCGCCTCCCGATGCTTTGTTCACCAGTCATCAGCAACGTGCAAGTTACCAAGACCATCATCGACAGCGGCGCAGGGCTCAACGTCCTGTCCGTCGACACGTTCGACATCCTCCAAGTGCCGTATGATCAGCTTCAGCCTACCAAGCCTTTCTCAGGATTGACCGATGGTTCCACCACGCCGATAGGGCAGGTCCGCCTCCCTGTCACCTTCGGAGAATGCAAGAACTACCGCACCGAGATCATCGACTTCGACATCGCACACCTCTGTCTGCCATACAACGCCATCCTCGGGTATCCAGCCCTGGCCAAGTTCATGGCGGTGACCCATCACGGCTACAATGCCCTCAAGATGACAGGAAGCGGCAGAATCATCACGGTCCCATGTGAAGAAAGAGACGCGGTGTGCTCCCTCGAGCGTGCCTTTCAAGCTACAGCAATAGACGACCCCGACAACGAGGGTGAGGGCCCTCCAGAGGCCATCCCCAAGAAGAACAAGCAGCTGCGCCGTGCCGGACCTCCGGAGGGTGGCGTCGCAGCTAGAACCTCGTCAAGATCAGCTCTCGCTCTAGGGGCGCCTCCCTCCATCATATAGGAAGGCGCGCCCAGCGCCCTCCTCGGGCAGGGCTCGGGGGCTCTCTTCTAGAGGGCCTCAGACCTTGCCAACATCACGAGGGAGGCGCTGGGCACCACTTGGAGGCGTGCTTCACGCACGCTTCCCTCAGAGGACATAGGGAGAGGAGCGCCACCGCCAGAGTTCATCACTGCACCACTCAGAGCTGCAAGATGCCAGGCCATGCACGGCACGCCCGCCACGAATCTCAGCCCCCATCTGGCGAGGATGCTGGCTGCTGGCCAGATCGACATTCCAGGCTCAACAGGCCGCATCTCAGAGCCTTTCTAGCCTTCACAAGATGGGCCGCCAAGTAGGGTCCACCACACAACCACGTCAGATGCCTATCGGCTTGCCGAGCGTGTCGTCACCCTACCAACAAGAACTTGCGGCGATCCTAGCAGCTCAGAGGCGAGGCACCACGCCGCCCGATGAAGATGGAGATGGTCCTCAAGGAACCGCTTAGATCCCTGTGAGCCTCCCGAGGCTTAGGGCCCCGGTGGCTCGTCAGAGCGATCCCTTCTCCGCTGCACCTTCAGCTGCCCCGACATCTCTTCATCCACGTAACCAAGTGACATTTTCCAAGTTCATTCAGCTGGGAGCGCCTCGGCTGCATCATTCCTGTGCTGCTTGTGTCCGCCCCTCGTGACATGTATCCCTTTATGTCTTTAGCTACCTTGTTGCGGGCGCCTCGGCTGCATCATCCCAAGCCGCTGGGCCTGACCTAGTGGCATGTATCTTCCTGCATTTACCTAAGCTAGTTCGCTTCCCATGCTTAGCCTATCTATGATCATACCGCCGATCGTCACCCATCATGGGAGCCGTGCACAGGCCATCTTTCTTCAGGATCCCTAGCGCGAATAGGCTAGGCACGGCGTCTGTGTTCGGGCCCATCCTCGCAGCATCGATAAATCCAACGGCTGAGCTCGTTTAGCGGGCCGCCCCGCTAACGTAAGCCTCCGGGCCGCTGGTGCTCGCCCTCTCACGCAATAACCTCAGAGATTCATTTAGCGCAGGTTGTCCACCACCGCAGACCAACACAGCGAACAAGAAACAAGACCAGCGCAACCCGCTTGAGGTAGGGCCTCGTGAGTCCTCGCTGGCTCACGAAAGTGCCCAGACACACTGCCTAGCCTCTGCCGTGCAAGCCACGTGTCAGGGCTGGGATGTACATGCCCCGGGGGCTCTCTACAGAGGGAGCCCCCCTCCCACGCACAAGTGGAAGTACCATGCTCCATGCTGGCCGTCAACACTGTCGAGGAGCGGCTATGCCCGTGCACAAGCGGAAGCACTATGCTGCGCGCTGGTGATAAACAACTTAGGGCGGCCTCACGGCCGTACCAACCTTAGGGAGCCACAGAGCTCAGTATCCGGCCTCACCGCAAGGCCTCCCCTTGGGAGAGCCGCGAGGGGCTGGGCATGGGGCTGCGCCAGGTCACGCCTGCGTGATGCCACCCCAACCAGGTCCCCTGACCTGGTCACCACGCCTCTTGAGCCGAGCCTCGACGAGGGTAAAGGTATGGAGATTGTTTGCACGCCAAGGGGACTCCTGAGCATCGCGACTCAGATCCTAACTGGTCATGTAGACCTCACCCTTGGTCCGTCCCCGGTCTCCTCAGAGGCCCAACAAAGGTTGAGGTATGCGCGGCCGGCTCTCACGATGTAGAACATTAACCTATCCTCGTACTCTCCCTATAAGCAGTTTATGATCAAGGGGACTCCTGAGCATCGCGACTCAGAAGCCTAACTGGTCACGTAGCCCTTCACTCCTTGGTCCGTCCTAGTCTCCGATCGGCCCAACGGCAGTTGAGGTGTGCGCGGTGGCCGGGCTCGGCCGACGCAAAACACAAAGCAGATAGGAAGAAAATCGCAAAACCTCGAAGCAAACATTACAAGACATATTGTTATCACAATATCAAACAAAAGTTTAACGCCTCCACGAGGCCTGATGCATGTTGAAGGAATGAAACAGGAAAGCAGCCGCAGGTCACACCTAGACACCGCCATCGCCGCAGAAGGTGCTCCTCCCTTGGTAGCGTCGCCTTCACCTGCACCGCCGGTCGCAGGATCAGTGGCATCACTGGTCGAGTGCGCGAGGACGAAGCCGTGGACCTTCTTCAGCAGAGCCTCCACCTGACCTTTCACGGCAGCGGTGGTAGCCGCGCAGTGTTCATCATCTACAATCAACAGCAGCTCGTCGAGACGAGCATTGGTGTCGCGAAGGTACAGATGGCTGAAGACACGCGTCAGCGCAGCTGATGAAAGGACTCGAGCCTCAGCCTCAGCCATGGGACCGATGCCCCCCACGACTCCTCAAGCGCCTTCACCAAGTGGGGAAGCAGCTGAGCAGGGCCATCCTCGTTGGTGGTCAGCGGCCTCTCCAAGCCCTTCTCGTACAGTGACTTCAGCGCCATGCTGGATCTTTTCTTAAGAAGCGAGAAGGCCACGCGGTCTTCGGACAGACCTTCGCCATGACAAGATTGGCCTCCCTCGCCTTTCTGCTCCAGCTGCTCCAATGGCTGCGCCCGCTGGCTCGCCCTTCGCCAGCTCCCCCACCGGCGTCAGAGCTCTTGATGGCGCCCTCCCGAGCCTTCATCTCCTCCTCCTTCGCCTGGCGGCCACGGGTTTCTTCGGCATGCTGGTCACGCAGACTCTTCAACTCGTCCTCCAGCACCCGGCAGTCGTGAGCGGCCTTGGTGTCCTTCAGCGCCGCCTCACGATCGGCCGCAGCTTGTGCGATGGCCCGCTTCTCCTCCTCGGAGGTCGTCGCGGCCTGGTTCAGTGTCGCTCGGACCGCCGCATCAGAATGAAGCCAGCCGGAGACCAGCTCCAGGTGCCAGTCCACCAAGCTCGGGTCCGCGCCCAGGAGATCTTCCCGCAGCTGGGCCATCTCCAAAAGGACGCGCTCCAAGGCGGCAGAGGAGGCAGAAGAGACTGGGGCTAGAGGTGCAGAAGGAGGAGAAGGCGAAGCTGTGACTAGAGCCTGGGAGATCAAGGGCTCCAGAGCCTCTGGGACCTCATCAGCCGAGCCAGGCACCGACACTTTCCAGAGCCAGCGGGGCCACGGCGGCTGAATCCTCCCGACGATGCTCCTCTTGGCCTCGCGAGGGCGACCGGGCCGGGGAGGTGCGAGTGCTGTCGCCCCTTTTCTCCATAGAATGGGGCACGACCGCACCATCCTCCTTCCTTTTCTTCGCCGAAGACATCGGCCTGATCAACCAAGGGTGAATGTCAGAAAATAGCAAGTACAAGAAGGAACAAGATGAAGCTTCAAGCACTTACTAATCCACCACGACATAGTCCACCTTCCGCTTGGGGAGCCTAAAACCCGAAAGCTTCGGAGCCTGAGGAGAGGGCACATGGGCTCCGGGGGCAGAAGACGGTGCAGCAGAAGGGCTGGAGGCGGCTCCATGTGGTGTCAAGGCGGAGGCAGCATCTCGGGAGACCAGCGACGATCTGCCGCTTGTCAGGATGAGGGGCAGCTTCCCCCCTCCTGGCGGGCGTCGTTCTCGGCGTCGTCTGGCAGGGTGCAGAGGATGTCGGCCTTGCTCAAGGGGGAGGTTTCTCCCATCTCTTCGGGGGTCTCCTCTGAGTCCACCTCCTCTTCCTCCTTCCCGCGGGACTCATCGGAAGACAGCTCCACCGGCTTCAGCGTGGTAGAAGCCCCGGTGGGCGCCGGCGGCACTAGCCCGCGCGCGTCAAAGGTCGGCCTTGAGGCCATGATTGGCTCCCAGTCCTGCGGAGGAACAAAGGAACGGCGCCACAAGGGTACTCCGGTTGTCCCCAACCAGAGGCGCAGGCAGCAGTCACTCATCGTCAGCAGGCCCCCGCCTCGTGGAGAATCTTTTCTTCTTCATCTCCAAGCTCTCCACAAAGGGCGCTACAAGGCCGAAGTGGAGCAATGCGTAGCATCAAGAATTCCCTCGTGAGCATAGCCCTGATCACTTTGGTCGCTTTTCGCTGTTGCTGACTTCAAGTCGGTCTTCATCTGCTCCAATACCGATGATCCCTGCTCATCAGTGAGCTGTACACGAGGCCACCCCTTGTTAGACTGGGGCGCTTGCGTCGGCAATGCCAAGTGCAGGTGGATGCACTTGGCGTCCATCATGACCCATTTGGCCCGGATGTTGTTGGCTCTCTTCCCGGTGTTCGAGATCGAGTTGGCCTTGCCGGATGCGATGAAATTGGCGCAGCCGAAGACGTGCCCCTCGCTGATGTGAAGGAAGAAGAAGTGGCGCAGAAGAGCCAGGGACGGCATCACGCCCAGATTCAGCTACTACCATGCATTGGGCCCTGAAATATGACCCCCTCGACTTCTTAGTCACCCTTGTCCTCTGTCGAGGAGTTGCAAGTAGTTTCTGGTGTTTGTAGTATGCTGGGGGCCGCACACAGCACTGACCTTAGGGGTGGGCTGTGTTGCGGTAGGCACGTGGCACGGTGTACCGATTCGCCCGTTTGGTGTCTCGAGAACCCTGCACACATCGTTCGGGGCCGTTAGCGGAAACCTCGACCGACCTCCCTGTGGATGGAACCCGAATAGGCGATAAACCTGGACTAGAGACTTGAGTGTTTAGGTAGGTCGTGGTCTACACCCACGTCGGCTTTCGCTTGAAGTCTGCCGAGCACATGTCGTGTGCAGATGCTAACTGGTGGAAACATGTATGAAGAAGTACACCCCTGCAGGGTTAACATCATCTATTTGAATAGCCGTGTCCGCGGTAAAGGACTTCTGGGTTGCCTGTACAGTTCATAGACAAGTGAAAGTGGATACTCTAAAATGCGCAAGATAAGCGTGAGTGCTATGGATGGCGTTCTCGTAGGGAGACGGGAGCGGATCCATAGTGGTGTATTGATATGGTGAATATGTGGACTCGTGCGCCACCTCAAAAGAGTTACTTGCAATGTAGTTCAGATAGCCACCGAGTCAAAGCTGGCTTGCTGCAGTTAAACACCACCACCCCCTTTGTTGATAATTATGCATATGTAGTTAGTTCTGATGTAAGTCTTGCTGAGTACATATGTACTCACATTTGCCTATTTTATGTTTTGCGTAGAGACGCTGGTCTAAGCTAGTAGTTCCGCTGTGACTTCGACGCTTAGCTTGATACCTCACCACGATCTTGTTCCTCGGCAGATCTCGTAGATAGTCAAGGTTCTCAGCCTTTTTCATTTATAGTTGTCTGTACTCAGACGTGTTAAGCTTCCGCATGTGTTTGACTTGTATGCTTTGATTGTTGGGTCATGAGACCCATGTTTGTAGTATCTCGCCCTCGAGCCTAATGAATAGATACTTGAGTCGAGAGTTATGTTGTGATGCCATGTTGTATTTACACATATCGAGCATATTGTGTGTATGTTTGAAATGCTTGGTATGTGTGGGATCCGACAATTTAGTTGTTTATCCTTGGCAGCCTCTCATACGGGGAAATGTAGTCTAGTGCTTCCTAGGCGATAGTAGTCCGCTACAGCCCGGTTCACCGGAGTCCTGCTAGCCCAGCACTACTGCTCTAGACACTTGACTGGCCGGCATGTGTTTCACTTCGTCCCTGTGTTTGTCCCTTCGGGGAAATGTCACGCGGTGACATCCGGAGTCCTGCCTAGCCTGCTACAGCCCGGGTTACCGGAGTCCTGTTAGCCCAGTGCTACAGCCCGGATTCACACGTTGATGACCGACATGCTCGATGTGATTCATGTATGCCTATTCCCATGGGTTAGTGCCGCTTTGGGTTCACGACTAGCCATGTCGGCCCGGGTTCTCTGTCATATGGATGCTAGCGACACTATCATATACGTGAGCCAAAAGGCGCAAACGGTCTCGGGCCATGGTAAGGCGACAACCGTGGGAATACCGTGCGTGAGGCCGCAAAGTGATATGAGGTGTTACCGGCTAGATCGATGTGACTTGGAATCGGGGTCCTGACAATGGCGGCGCGCTGCGGGGAGGGGGAGGCCCCGATGGCACGCTGGGCGAGGGGGAGGCACCGGCGGCACGCTGTGGGAGGAGAGGTCGCGGTGGCGGGCTGGTGTTGAGGATCAGGTCTAGGGACAAGGTAGATTAGGTGGGAATTCCTCCGCTCGCTCCTTATAGGGCCGAGAAATAAGCAACATAATGTTTTTTCTCTGAACTTTATAGGGGGTAAGCACTTGAACTTATGAAACGAGAGCTCACCACGCACATCTCGCTTCATACCTCAGCCTCGCCATGTGGTACACGTGCCACCTACTGCTGTCGCCGGGTCATACCCTACACACACCAATAACAAATTAAGCACGCACCACAACACACCTAGGGCTGTATCTTCAAGACACTTTGAAATGATGATATAGTAGCACAAGAAACCATTATGTAGTCACATTTTCAGAATTCTATAGGTACATCCCAGGACTTTTGAACTGATGACATGGTGGTTTTGGGTAGGCTGGAGGTGGAACCTTCCATCTCATTTAAATTGAGGATCCATGTGACACTTGCATCCCATTCAACCTTGCTTCCCATTTCATCAGTACTAGTACGACTCAAAAATAAATTCAGAATTGTAGCAGTGTCCAGATCATAAAATAAAACATACACCTAACACATGCAGTGGCGAACGAACTGGTGTGGCGGCTGTGAACGGTCTAGGCGCCGGAGCAGCAGTAGTGATGCGCGGTGGATCGGGGAGGCACAGAGGAACGGGGCCGACAATGACGTGTAGGGGCCAGGTTGCCAGCGGCTGCACGCGTTGGTCTTGGGAGGAGCTAGGACGACCCGCGCGGGGGCCTCCGACGGTGCGTGGGAGGCAGGGCTAGACAGCGACAGGGGTCAGGGAGGATATGGCGATGAGGTGGTGGCCAGATTTTTAGATTCAAACGTTTTTTGAAACATCGAACTGGTCATTGTTTTTATTCAGACTACTATGTTTATATTTTTTGGAGCTGTTTTTTTTCTTTCTTGTTTTTAATTCAAACTGGTCATAGTTTTAAATTTGAACTGATCATTGTTTTTAATTCAAACGGATCTTTAATTCAAACTGGTCATTTTCTTTAATTCAAACTGATCATTTTCTTTAATTCGAACTGATGATTTGTTTTTAATTCAAATCGAATTTTCCGTTTGTTGCACACACACACACATCAAACTGTCATTTACATTTTCTTTTTATGAAAAAATGCATGTTGGACTGATGAACCTACTCTATTCGGAGGCACAAACCAGTGCAGCAATGGAGTGAGCATAGCACAAAACCAGTGCATCATTTGCCTCAATTCACAGGCACCAGCAGGGCGTGTTTTATTTGTTTTATCAAATAATAGAAGTGCATTAGCAAAGCACAACCGACGGAGCTAGAGATGGAAAAATACAAGAGATGGGAAGTGACAACAGGTGGACACTACAGTGCATGTGTTCTTGTGATCTCCAACACCATACAATCTTGCTATACATAAGCCTGGATGCATGGTAACCATTCCATTCGAAACGTAAGAATTTCGCAGCAAACAGTTCAAAAAAGACTACATCGTAAATGTGTATGACACTTCCTCTAATCGCTCTTGAATTATTTTTAGTTTAACTTCCGAGAAAAATATCGGACAGTAAAGTCAGAAATTAATTCCTTCTTAAGGATTGTTTACTTCTATAATTTGAAATCCTCCCACTCACTTATTTATGTCCTCATTATATTTTTTTGAGACAAGCCATGACTAATAGGATTTACATAGAATCTGACCGAGTAGAATATTGATTTTGAATATGTTGCAAGACCGTAAAGGTTCGACTGCTTATTACTATGCAAAATATGAATTTCAGTGTCTCCACTCTTTTTGCCTTCTCCACCTTATGCTAGCTGAATTGTATGGTTGAAACAGAGACAACTAAAAGAATAGGAATACATGGCTAACCTTGTCATTGTTGGGAGAATTGTTTCTCACGCATTCCTCCTACAAATTGTTTGATTTAGATCAAGAATCGAGCCCCCACCAAATATTCACAAGAAAACATTTTCAACACCTAATTCAAAGAGAGATGTTTCGCAAGGAAACCATCCTCTAAGCAACTCGATGAACGATGAATAAATCAGATAACTCAAGAACAAAATTTCCCCACCTTGGTGTCGCTCGCCATAAAAGAAAACACTTGAGGCACAACTCCTGCATCTCCATTAACACATTTTTTTCTAAAATTTCCTCCTAGCGCCGACTAAGACAAGCACGAACCAATAATCACACATACACCCACTAGAAGCAGCGTTAGTGTAGAACCTGAAAATGGGCAAAAATCATGTGGAGGAGAGGAGAAGAAGAATACAAAGATGATGTCGAATCAATGGCTAAGTGGGACGCAGGTCGTTGGACTCAAGGAGCCTGAAAACAAAGCACTAGTGACAATAATAAGGCAACACGATCTAGTTTTGGCACACCCAATAATAGCTGTACCGAGATGGTCAACTAATTGTACTAGGATGGAAACAAATCAGCAGCAACAGTGAAGATATTGTTGCTCCTTCCCCATCCATACCCTGCTCCCGCTAATGCTAACCCTTCTCATGTAGTCGCGTTGCTTGGCCTGTTCTCATGACAAGAGAGTGCAGACGGCGACTGGCACATTTTTGCCTGTACTTCATAGACCATGGTAGGCATCTTATGTACTCTGTCTACTTCATAACCCATGACGAGTATCTTCTTTTTCCCCACGAACTAATATCACACAACACAACACTCACAATACATCCTCGCCTCCTTGTCTAAGCTCGCTTTGGAACATAGTTCCTAACTTACTAATTAGTATAACATGTTCGACACCAACGCAGAATGTGTACGGAGTAGCTCTATTCTTTCCGTGAATGTTTAAGAGGAAAATGAACCTTGCATTGCGAAGAGAAGTCTATGGGCGCTGGGCAACGACGGTGTCCGCCTCCCTCTAGCTACCGATATCCAGCAGGGAGCCTCGCAAGATGTTCAGCTTCCCCTTGTAACGCACAAGTAACATAAGATGTTCATAATTTGAAGCCGTAAGCTCAATAAACTTGCTGAACCGTAGGTTGAACCCCAACAAAATGGATGAATTGTTCAAATAAGTATCATGATAAGATCTTGATGAGACAGTAGAGTTTATATTGCTTCATTATATTAGGTCCCCTATGTTTCAGAGAAAACCTTATGACGTGAAACAACATTATGCTTTTGCTTTGTAGGAAATTAAGACACTAATAAAGCCGAGACAAGTTACAGCAAAGACATTCTTCTTGCTAAACTGAATTGAACTGCAATAAGAATTTGAACCCAACCAAAATAAGAAATTGCAATCAAGTAAATTAAGAAACTGAATCGAGCACGCCACCAAATATTAATTGACCAAAATTAACCAAAAATATGTTCGTGGATCTCTCGTATAGCAGGAGCCGACGACGGTGGCACGGGATGTGGGGCGCAGACGGCAGCGATCGGGATCGGCATAAGAAAACAAGACACTAGTTTTTTGGCACAAGAAAAACATCACAAATGCAACCAACAACAGTTTAGAATCAGCCATAATACAAGTTCTACACTTCGATAATACCATAACACATTCAAGTTCAACAAAATAGCCACTCAAGTTCAATATGCGCACAAGGTCAAGAATATACCAAAGAAGCTTCATCTTCGCTTCTAGCTACCTGCTGCAGCAGCACTTGCCGAATAGCTGCTTTCACTTGTTGCAAACCGCAGCAACTTGGTGCAGAGGAGGATGCCAGCGGAAGAGCTAATGGTGGTGCATCCTAGGCGGAGGTAGCAGAGGATGTCACAGGATAGCGCCACAGATGGTAGTGGAGAACAGGGGATGGTGACTCTGTGAAGATGAAGCCATGCCAGCCAGTTCGTAATGGGGAGGACAGCAGCGAGGAGGAGCAGATCACATGGGACCAGTGAGTGGGTGGGGACGAGGCGTCAAGGGGCTGCGGAGAAAGTTGAGGCGAGGCACCGTGGGGGCCGGGATATGGTGGGGTGATGCCAAGGGAGCCGCAAAGAAGGTGGGTGCTGTGCGCCAAGGGAGCTGGAGATAAGGTAGGGGCTAGGTGATCATGGTGCCGTGGAGAAGGTGGAGGGCAAGGCGCCAGTGGGAGCCGAAGATAAGGTAGGGGGTTAGGCGCCAGCGGCAGCCGCAGAGAAATGTGGAGGGCGAGGCGCCGGCGGGAGCCGTGGAGAAGGTGGGTGGGGCAGCGATGGGGTGGGAGGTAGGAGAGGACGGTGGGGGTGAGGACGATCTACTCGGGAGAGTTGGGCTGGGCTGCCTCGTTCTTCTTTTTTTCAGCGATCGGGCTCTTATATGGGGCGAGGGGTAACAGAATAATATTCTGTTACCGGTAATAGAATAGTCCAGCCCTATCAGTTGGGCTTCAAGTGCGTACTTGTTAGTTAAACCTATGTATAAATTGTGACACTAAATACGACTCGTAAGTAGTACAGTGGCAGTACTAGTATACGTCGGTCAAATTATTCATCATGTCCACACATTGAATTGACATGACAACACCCTGTGCGTGAGGTGACACAAGAATCCCGGCGGTGTGTTCGGGTATTCTGGACTTCAGATTTGGAGTACCACTTGTCTGTCGAAATCTTTCATCATTCACTTAAAAGAGTCGATTGATCATACATTGAGTACCATATAACTGGAATTACCGATGCAATTCGAAAAAGTATTGGCCGGGGCTGCCGGCTGGCGTCAAGTTCGATCCCACGGATCAGGAGTTGTTCGAGCACCTCGAGGCCAAAGTGAGTGCTGACAGCGCGAGATTTCAGTCTCTCATCGATTTGTTCATACCAACCATCGACAAATGAAAGGAGCATATGCTACACCCAACCCGAGAAACTTCCGTAAGACACCGATCGGCCGCCTACTTGCACAAACATATTCCTTTGTTTATAGCTCTATTTTTCTTTTTCGACACGCACTGGTGAAGCAATTACAATTTGACAGCTTAATAAAAAGTGAAACAAGTGACTGCAACATGCCAAAGATGTTATGAAAATGCCAACTAGGTACACTAAAACCTGTATTCCACAATACTACACGCACTACAATCGAGTGGCCTAAGGAAGCATTTCTTCCAAATAAGCAATTCCTGTATGCTCAAAATAGGCACGTGGACGCTTCACAAGATATCGCTTGAGTGCGGCATGCACGCTGATGTGGCACAAGACCGGCAATACCTTGCCGGTGATGGTCAACGGCCGGCAGACGGGCAGCAAAAAAGGTTCTGGTGCTGCACACCTACAAGAACTTTGACAAGCAGAGGACCAACTGGGTGATGCACCAGTACCACCTCGGGGACATGGAGCAAGAGAAGGAGCGGGAGCTGGTCCTCTGCAAGATTTTCTACCAGACGAACACTAGGGCCAGGAGTGAAAAGATTATAAGTTACTTTGGTATTGGTAGTTGTACTACCTTGTCGTCCGCAAGTTGGTATTGTTGTTAACAATCTTTTTGTATGAACTTGCATTTGCTTCCAACCATCATGCCGAGGGTCGACGTGGATATAAAGCTGAATCATTTGTTTCGAAACGAATTTTCAAGCACCTGATTTTTATTTGATGGGTAGCATAAGCACCCGCCGCTCAATTCCCAGCCTCCAATTTTTTCAAACAAGTGCATGCACTTATTATCATGATAAAAAACCATATCCGTGCTTTGCTTCCCAGCTTATCACCAGACTTGCAAAATTCTCTCGCTTATTGAGCACGATATTGTTTTTTCAGGTCGAGAAGTTTCAACTGGCTGTAGATTGCCCAGGTTTGGTTTAGTTTTTAACAGCCTGCACTATGATTTACAATGGGGCACAAAGATCCAGCAGTTATCTCATCGCCTCTCGCCCGCCAAATAAGTTAGTTATATTTTGTCTTACAACATCCGTAGGCAGTTTTTTTTACTGAATCAAACACACAACCCAGTTCTATTTTCCTCTTGAAACGCATGTCCAACATCCGGTTTCTAATCTCTACCTATAGTGTTACTAGTTCATATACATGTATCATTATATTGAAAACACATAAAATTCCCTTTTCATATTTACATCCTTATTTTTGTTTTTTCCCACCAAGCGCTGATTTTTTTACCACAGGTTTTCCCTTAAACCAACTCAATTGTCCCACGTCTTATTTGCTTACAAAAACAAAACGATTTTTTTGGCAAATCAATAAGTTGTTAAAAAAATGTTTATCATTTCGGGATTACAATAGTTCGGACTCCACCGAAATATGCAAAATAAGGTTGAACTTTTTGACCGTGGTCCTGGGAAAAAAATGAGCCGTAATAAATTACTTAAGAATTAGCAAATGGTCTGCAAATTATAAAAAATAGCAAATGGGCTTTATGTTGTCCGCCACAAATTTGGAGGCCGACTTGTGGGCCTACTAAGTTCATGCGTACACAAGGTATCTCAAAAAAGAAACTTAGTCAACAATCGACTCTACCAGCGTTAGACCGTCAGATGTCAATCTAACGGTAATCGTGCTTCTTCGGGCCTCTCGATCTTCCTGCCCCACCGCCTAAACCAGCGCCCGCCGAACCGCCGCTCCCGCCTCCTGGCGGCAAGGCAGTGTTGCCGGAAGGCCTCACGGCCCCATCATACTCGCATCCCTGGCCGGTCTATCCTCTACTCACCCACACCTCTTGTTATTTTCCAAATGACGGCAGCCAACCAGTCAACCTCAGATTTCCATCACAGGCAGCCACCGCCGTGTCTTCCCCGGCCCGTCGCTCCCTTCAGAGGGCCTCACCGCCGCCCACCACCCCGGTGCTCTCGCGCCGGGCGTGGTCAACGATGTCCATCCAACGGCCCTAGTGCTTCTTCAACCTCTCGGTCTTCTTTCCCCACCGCCAAAGCAGCGCCGATCGTGTCGCATGCTCCCGCCTCCCGTGGGTCGGGTCAGGTCTGCCGTGGAGGCCTCACCATCCCCATACTACTCCCACCGCTGGCCAAGTCATCCCTCCAATTACCCACTTCTGTTATTCTCGCAGCGACGGCAGCCTCACACCGCAGCCAACCAAAGGAACTCGTCTTCCTCTCTGCGTGGGAATCCACCGCCTTTTCCTCGGCTCAAGGCCGTCCCCTTCCTAGGCTCTCGCCGTCCACCGCCCTAGTGCTCTCGGCGCCAAGCGTGGTCAATGTGGTCAACGATCGACTTCCATCGGAAGAGTACTTTACATGGAGAGGCTGATAGTGGGTCCACGACACCGCAAGGAAGTGCCTCCTTATTACGCCAAAAAATGATTATTCCTCCACTGACAAATAGGACCCATCGGACGGGCCACCAGATTTTGCGAAAAAACTTTTCCCCGACCATCGGGACCCACCGACGGGCCACCGATTTCACGAAAAAATGTTTGCCCCTCGACTGCTGGGACCCACCGGACGGACCACCGATTTCGTGAAAAAACGCTCCCCGGTGCCACTCGACCCACCGGAAGTGACTCCTTATTACGCACGTAAAATATGAATACCCCTCGCTAGCTGGGACCCACCATGGTGGAAGGCTGACTTAGGGCCTACTAAGTTGACGAGGACGGAGGGCTTTGTCAACTTAGTCAATATGAACGATTCTAGCTCCAAAGGACTGCACGATATCCATCCAACGGCCATAGTGCTTGTTCAACCTCTCGGTCTTCTTGCTCCAGCCGCCCAAAGCAGCGCGGTCGTGTCATGCATGCTCCTCGCCTCTCATGGCCATCGTGGATGCCACGGAGGCCTCACCGCCTGCATTACTCCCACCGCTGGCCCAGGGTATCCTCTACTCCCCACACCCTCGTTATTCTACGGCGACGGTAGCCTCACGCCGCAGCCAACCAGTGAACCTCAGATTCTCTCTGTGTGGGCATCCACTGCTGTTTTCCCCGGCTCAAGGTCGTCCCCTTCCTAGGCCTCATTGCCGCCCACCACCTTGGTGCTCTCGGCGCCAAGGCGGGTCAATGTGGTCAACGACCAACTTCCATCGGAAGAGTATCAGAAATGGAGAGGCCGACACCGGGTCCACGGCCATAGCCCAGCTTCTTTTGTGATTTGCCAAGTAAGTTGCTTTGTCAGGCCTGTTGGGCTGCAAATCTTTGAAGACGAGGAGAGCTTCATTCGACTGGCCGAGAAAATGGCCCATCAGTAATGAGAAATGGGTTGTACATTTTTAAAACACATCAAACCGGCAATTAGTTTCAAATATTTTTTTTTTCATTTCGAGATTTTAAATTACATTAATTTTTATGCGTGGAGAATTTGTTGGATTTTTTATGGATATACATTTATTTTTAATGAGCACAGAGATCATGTATTACACCCAAGGTCTCCAGTTTAGGCGCAGAGAGGACGGTTATTTGCAACGGTGAATAACTAGAATCAAGGATCAACCTTTGAAGTGAAGGGGCATCTTGGATGATGAGCTGCCTTCCATCAAAACAAATTCCAATTCTTACAAGGTTAGGCGACTTTATTTTGAGACAACCGATTCTAACTGTGAAAACAAGCACCAAGCACTCCAAATACAGGCAACTGGAGGGATGATGATGTGCAATGAGGCCTCCGATATACGTAACCCGCACAAGTGAAAGTTTCTTGAGAAATGGGAGTCGAAGGTTTAGTACCAGATTGTCTGGAAGGTAGCACAGCGCAAAGGTGGAGGTGTGGAGAGAGGAGGAAAACCTTGAGATGGACATCGGTGCCGAGGGCACAAGTTCATGGCGCTCAGATGTGGTATGTGATTTGTGGGGAATAGTAGAACTCAAGCAGCTGTAGTTCTGTGAATTGGGGATTTCAGCCAAAGGCCCACCATGCAGGGCATGGTATGCTTGCTCGTAGCATGACGGGATGCAGAGGCTTTGAATGGAATCCTCGTGGGAGGAGATGATGGCCTGGGATTTCAAAATCATTGAAGAGATATAGCTGATTTACATGAGATTATAGGGCACGGCGCTACCATAGAGGGCGCCACCGAATTGAGAGGGCTTGGGCGGCAGCAATCCTTGGTGGGGAGAAGCGAGATGATCTCCCAAGGATGGCGACGGGAGATCGCTGATGCGGTCCACCCGAGATTCTACGGTTCCTCGATCCGTGGGGCGGATCACCGCTTCTCCCCAAGGCTGCCGGGTGGGATCTACAACAAAGCGCGCTGGCAAGGGAGCCTCATCTTCTTGGCGCTAGGGTCACCGACCCATTTTCTCGAGGGCATCGCGTCAAGGCCACGGATTTGAGCAGATAACCAATGACGAGCCTAGTTGTAAAAAGTGAAGCGAAGAAGAAGGGAGCTGGGGTTTTCAGAGGAGGAGGAAGAAGGGAGCTGGGGTTTTCAGAGGTGTGAGGTGGGGAATTTGGGGTACGAGTGGAGCAAGCTGACGTGAGGTGGGTGGGAGCGAGGAGGAAGAAGAGCACCTGTGTTTTTTTTCTAGGGAGGGGGCGGTATGCTGGGTGTGGGTAGCGCTTTTGAATTGATTTTACTATTTACTAGTGTGGATTGGCTGTTTTGTCTTGGCCCCAGAGAAGCAATTACTACTAGTACAAAGGAGACACTCTACAGCCTACCCGTAAAACAATTACTACTAGTAAAGTGGAGACACTCTACCGCTTCTGCTCCTCTTGGTCATTGAAACGCTCCCTCTATTGAATGTCGTTATACTTTTGTCACCGACATCGCTGGGCCATGCAGCCAAGGGCCCAAATGCCATCCACCAAATTAGCAGCAGATGCAGTGGAGAGTCACCCGTCATAGCGCCGCAAGAACGAGCTGTCGATCACAAAACCCCACCTCCCCGCAGTCTAAGTTTGACGGACAAAGCAACCATCAATTCACTCTCGCTGAATCCCTTCTCCTCACCGATTCAAGAAAAGGCAACACTCAGATTCTGCCAACGTTTTTCTCTCCCAATGAAGGCAAGGTAAGCGGATTCGTGATGTTGGTATATTTTCGCTCGAGAAAAAAAGAACTTTTGCAAAGCAAGAACCGATCCTCACTCTCTTTTTTGTTTCATTGTCATTGCGATTGTGTTTTCCTTTCGTGGTTTCCTAGTATTCGCCAGTTTCATGATGGATCAAGGAGAACTGTGCAAAGATCTGCCGATATTGGAGCAGACGCGGAGGCTGATCCCCACGAGACAGAGAGCTCCAAGAAGATGGAGGCAGCCACCGAGCCGACCCCTGAGACACGCCACGGCCACTATCGAGATGGTCAACGCCTGCTTGAGGTTACAGCCCCGTGGCACTGCAGGAGCAGTTTTCCCCTTCGAGGATGTGTCCCCCGCCGAGCTGCCAAGGTGATTTCTTCTTTGCCGATCTCGATTGTGGTTTTTCATCTAAGTATGTGGTGATTTTTTGAGAAAAGGAAGTATGTGGTGATTAATATAATGCAAAATTTTATTAGCTTCGATGCCATGCTATACATAGTGGTTTAAATAACTTGTGGTTCTTATACTGAAAAGTAATTCAAAATTTGTTTCTGTTTCAATTAGAGCCCCGATGCAGACAAGGATTTTGTGGTTGTGCATGTCACTCGCTATGAGGCGGACGACCTGAATATGCGCACTGGGAAAACAGAGTTCTTAGGCTGTTGGATCCAGGAAGCCAATTGCAGTTATACCAATGAAGAGTTGTATTCCAGCCTCACTGTTGTCAGGCGTGTTGTCCAGGGTGTACTGAAGCACAAGAAGTTCAAAGCTACTCCTTCGTTTGTGAGGCATAATGTTCTTGTCAAGCTTATGAAGGAAGATGACGTGGCATGCCTCCACAAACAAGTTTATCAGTGGCAAGGCCACAAGGTTGTCATCATGAAGGCTCATAGGATTGAGCTGCTGCGGGACGTCCTCGGTGATGTTCATGGCCAGGTCCATCTTGTGTCCAGCCCAAAATAGATCGAGGCATGAAATAGTTTCCCCAGCTAGTGTTTAATAGTAGTTTGGATTGTGTCTAATTATCCGAACCTTGCTCATATCGACTTCTCCGGGCTAGTGCTCGCTTGAACTGCCTATGGGAACTGCTGCTACTTTTGTGTGCCCGTGAATCATGTGAGAACCATCGTAATTGTTGCCGAAACATATGCATCCTCGCTAGTTTTTTCATGAATATGGCATGGTAAGACATAAGTTGTCACAGTTTATCATACGAACATTGTGTGTTTTGATGAAATAGAGCACTCGTTCGAGAACCATGCGCCGACGAATACATAAGTACTTGTAAACACTGTTGGTGTTACCCCACTTGTAAGCAGTTGTGCAAAACACGGAACATTGGCTCAGCTCTCTTCAACACTAGGCTATCGACCAGCTAACAATCAACAATCCGCTGTCTGACATATAAGAAACTACTATGTATCTTGTTACAGTGGTTCATGCAGTTAATTGAGGCCACAATGTAATAAATTCCAAACGCTCACACGCTACTCCAAATACTATGTGGAACACTCACAATTAAACTCGCCTTCATAAAAATCTTGAAAAGCATAAGTTAAGCAATTTTATACATCTCAATGATTCATAGAACATAACAAACATATACTAGTTCACAGCGAAAGACAAAGTTGTGAGAAGGTTTACAATCAGGAAAAACAAGCAAGGCTTGTTTGAGCAAAGGGCCTCCCGACAGCTTAAATTTCCTGGAGTTCACTCTGTTTTTTCTTGTTGCCACCATTCAGGGTTAGGTTCTCTCATTCCGAATAACCAGTTATAATTGTGGTCTCAAATGAATGCTAAACTGAACCATGCAAGGTATCGACCAGCTGAAATGCTTGTGCATTCCACTAAATTTAAGCATCGCTATTTGCAGAAATAAGCAGACCACAATGCCTCTTGTCCGCAAGACTGTTCAAAAACCGCCGCAGCAGCGCACAGCTAGTCCTTGGTCCATGGATGAACTGGTAGAAAGTGCATTCCGACTAGGATGCAGTAGTTTTCGCCGTCTCGTGCACCGCAATCAGGAAGTAAAATGTACTAATCAGCTTATTTTAGATTATGCTGGTCATTCTACCTTAGTTACTACCAATGTAGGGATACCTTGAAGACGGGAGGTTAGACGACGGCAACGAGGGATAGCCATCTCATTTTATGCAGTTGTACTAAAACCGAGGTGTGTGCTTTTGATTGCGTGGATAGAAACGACACGCTGATGTACATCCCAAACGATATGGAGATGACATCCCTGTTTTCGCAAATACGTAAATACGGTTATTTAAACAAAGGACACATATTACTACTTTCCCACGCTTCCTCTTAGAACCAAGTCCTAGATTCATGCTACAGCTTTCCCACTTTCATCCCTGTTTGAACCAACGCTTTAAGTTCATCAGATGAACTAGCTTTACTTCTAATAATAGTAGAAGTCTAGGTGGCTTTGTAACAGCGGACGGAAGTAGAAAAGGATCCACATGAAGGGGAAGAGCTGGGGCAGTAGAGCAAGGCTGGTTTCGAAGGAATATATACCTGAGGGTCATCGGCATGTGGCAAAGACGGCGTCGGGAGGCCGCATCTTGGCCACAATACCGCAGGGAGGAAGAAGGGGTCGGAGGCCCTCCCGAGCCTGCGCTCTCTCGGAGAGAACGGCACGGCCGCCGATCGGGACGCGCGGGCAGCCGTTGTTCTCCTTCCTCGCCGCCGACGACAGCGTGAACGATGCACCTACACCCCCTGCCCCAGTCGAGGTTGTCTGGCCGGATTTGTGACCAGCCATGAGCTGAGAAAGAGAGAGTGTGGCCACCTATGTCTTGCTTAGATCTGGAGAGCATGAGAGAGTGCACGAGAGGAACCCTAGTAAAGCAAGCGCTAAGGCTCCTGCTTTTATATATAGAGGAGTGATTTTGTTGTACCGGCTTAAAAAAATGCGCTCCTACGTATACTCATGAGTGGGTGTGAGAGAACTAGTGCGTGCGTGCACCCCTTCTCTTCATGAGAGTACAATATATACTATGCCTAAAGAACGTTTGCCGCAAGAGTAATAGTATAAGTGTGTGACGTGTGAGCTAAAATAAAATGTGCGCTGCCTTTTGTTTTTAGAAGTTCTGAGGGTAGGTTGTGAAGAGCACATATGTGTGACGCTCACCGCAGATAGAGGATGGGTGCGACGTATGAAGTCCGCGAGAGGACTCGGAGAGTCGTGACTCATGAGGGTGCGTAAAGTGAGAGAGAGGGGGCACGATCAATGCAATGCATGTGTCCGTAAATCATTATCCGACAAACATTCACCACAAGCCTTTTCCGATTTAACGCCAGAAGAACCGTTAGATCGGCATCCGACAAAGGTCGGTTTTGCCATGTCATTTAATGTAACAGCCACTCCTCCTACACACAAATCTTCCACGTGAGTGTTAGCAACCGCCGATGCTCCTCCGTTCAAAATGCAAGTGCATATAGCTTTATTGAAAATTAGAACCCCGCAAACTTTTACCGAAGCCGTGGTACCAAATTGCACATGTAGAATACCTCAGATATATCATTTCATTCATCTTCGATAGGTAACTATAAAGATGGGCGAGGAGTCTACAAAGAAAGACCATCGATCACCCGTAGCAATTTCAACCATCCTTTAGTGTCGAGGAATATCATAGGAACTCTATATGATATGATTTTTATAGGATTTTTTCCTTTAGAGCCAATTGGTTCATAGGAATAGATTCATATACTCTACATTTCAAAGGAAATAAACATGATATCATTTCTATAGCTTTAGAGCCACTTGGTTCTTATGAATGGATTCCTATACTCCCTTAATTTCAAAGGAAAATAAACATTAGCGTCTATTCAATAGAAAAGTTCCTATGATATGAACCAAATTACATCTCTTTACTTATCCCTCCTCATAGGAATTGAGATACATGTCATCTCTAGATTCAATAGAAAAGTTTCTATGATGTGAACCAAATGACATCTCTTTTCCAATCCCTACTCATAGGAATTGAGATGCTCCATGTCATCTCTTTCCCTACAACTTCCACGTATGCATCTTCTATTCCTAAATAGATAGTACAACCCACTAGTAGCTTTTTTCCAAAACATGCATCTATAGCACAAGAACTACATAGTGTGCCAATAACTTTGAAAGATGGTCGCTGGATGAAGCTAACCCGACAGTGCAGAGATGTGCAAATTCGAGCACTACTGGCCGTTGGATATCATCAACATTCCACCAGATCTGCCACATGTACAATTTAGAAGACTCCATGGTTGAACTTAAGCATAATGCACAAACCTCAAAACACAAGTACTTCTCCTTTTTTCTAGAATCTTCTGTATCATAATTGATTATTTTTTCTAAATGAATTGCCATTATTTGTTTTTTACTTTATGATTTATAATGCACAACCACATGAATCTTAACATTTTTATAAAACTAATTGATTTTAAATGAGATGAACTATGAGAACTAAACGAACATCTACATCATGCATATATGACTCAAAGCTTTACATGCTATAGTGTGTGCTTATTCATAATTTGGTTTCAAATCTCATGCTCAATACATGTGTACCTTACTAGTTTTGAGTAGAGTAGCAAATTTCACGCTGCCCGGTATATCAAAATGCAGGCCCATGCATCATTGCCTTCGGTCGAACCTACGCCCACAATTTTTGTACGCTATATCTCCACCGTCCTCGAACCCAAAATGCTGCCTCGCTCTCAGAAACCAAGCAGCCCACACATATTTAAGGCGCCGACTCAACCCGCTTATTATGACATGGGCCCGCAGGCCATAGTACTCCTACAAACCCTACCGCCGCACTCATCATCGGTTTTCTTCAAGAGGACGAGGGAGAAGCCGATTTGTAGTGGAGGCGCTTTAAAAAAAGGATCTGTAGTGGAGACCCCTACCCTAGGGTGCCCTAGGTAGCTGTTGCACGCATCATTGTTTTCTCTTTTTTTATGCTCTTGCGCGCTAGAGTGAAATGATGGTTGTTTCATCCGTCCAACTTAATGCGGGAAAGGTGGGTGAGGGAGTCCTGGATTAGGGGGTGTCCGGATAGCCGGACTACCATCATCAGCCGAACTATCATTTGCCGGACTATCATCATCGACCGGACTCCAAGACTATGAAGATAGAAGATTGAAGACTTCACCCCGTGTCTGGATGGGACTTTCCTTGGCGTGGAAGGCAAGCCTGGCGATATGGATATGTAGATCTCCTACCATTGTAACCGACTCTATGTAACCCTAGCCCTCTCCGGTGTCTATATAAACTGGATGGCTTTACTCCGTAGGACAACAATCACAACAACCCTTACAATCATACCATAGGCTAGCTTCTAGGATTTACCCTGCTTGATCTCGTGGTAGATCCACTCTTGTAAACATCCACAATATCAATATCAATCAAGAAGGACGTAGGGTTTTACCTCCATCAAGAGGGCCCAACTCGGTAAACATCGTGTCCCTTGTCTCCTCGTTACCATCCGCCTAGACGCACAGTTCGGGACCCCCTACCCAAGATCCGCCGGTTTTGACACCGACATTGGTGCTTTCATTGAGAGTTCCTCTCTGTCGTCACCGATAGGCTTGATGGCCTCTTCAATCAACAACGGCGCAGTCCTAGGTGAGACCTTTCTCCCGGACAGATCTTCAGATTCGGCGGCTTTCGCATCGCGGGCCAACTCCCTTGGCCATCCGAGCAGATCGAAGCTACGCCTGGCCGCCGTGTCAGGTTTGAAGCTTAAACTTCACGGCCGATATCCGCGACTTGATCTCGATGGATCTGAGCCACACCGAAAGCGTGCTACGCTGTCACGATGGGCATGACCTAACTCGCCGCGGACAGCCCCTTGAGGTCAGACATTTAATCCGGCCCGACTCATAGTCCGGAGCCGATCGCCGGATCGAGGACGGATGGCTGGATACCGCCGAGAGCTGCAATTCCCACGGCAATGGAGCCAACACTTACCTTGTCCCACGAAAGCCCATGACTCGAGGTGCCGGACTTCGCCGGACTAACCTCCCGCGCTTCGCCGGTCGAATCCGATTGGGCACCGATCATGGAATTCACCGCTGCGATATCTTTCAGCACTCGCCTTCGGCGATATCATAAATTCATTGAAGCATCTCTCGCTATCTCGAGAGCCCCCGCCGAATCCACGCCAGGACGGTTGGGACGTGGACGACGAAGAAATTCAGATCCCACCCACCACCCACTTCGTAGCCACCGCCGATGATTTAACCGACGATTGACCACGATTCCAAGACATCCACGGTATGGACGACGATGCCGGAGACTACCAAGAACCAAAGGCTCACAGACACCGGAATACCACCTAGTCATATGACATATACATGGTGGACACCCCAAAAGATGGGGACGGAAAAGAAGCAGCGGAGGCCGCTTCCTTAAAGAAACAGCCCAAGCGCCGACGCCAAGCGCCGCCTAAATCCCGCCACGGCAAGAATGGAGATTCCGCACAGAGATAATAACACCCCGTAAAGTGCCGAAGATAACTCCCTCCAAAGACGATCCAAAGGCAGGAGGAGGCGTAAGCAAGCCCTCGTGGAGAGGGCGGCATTTAAGAGGTCAAGGATGACAATTACTTACCTCCTCCGAGATGAGGCAAGCCTCGGCGACGATTTAATTGGCGTGCCTCGAGGATCCCGCTCAACAAGAGCGCTTTAGACGCAGCTAATGGCCACAGCAAACAGCCTAAAGAAAAGCAACAACAGCTTCAAGCTGATCAAGACCCATCGCCGATAGATGGACCGAGGTCCTCGCGTCAAGAGTATGAAGTCGAACGCCTCCAAAGTTACCCAAAACGCAAGTTGCTCCCCCGATTAGAGGAGGCAGCATCACCAGCGCATTAATATGGCAGACCGACCACCTCGTGGGTCGCTGATAGAGAGGCGTGCAAGCCCTCCACTAAAACCGCACTTCGCATCGCTTCTAAAAGCAGGAAGCCACGGGAACGCGCAGGACTTGCGTAGATATATTGAGGACAAGGCAAGACAATCCAGATCTATCTATGGATCACGTGATGCCCAACGACCCACGATTTAATACAACAGACCGGATATAACTCCGCCGGGCCAACACAGCAGATAACGCCCTCGAGCTACGCCGCGATATTGCTCAATACAGAGGCGCCGCCACCCACTATGCTTCACCGACGAAGTAATGGATCATCAAACCTCAAGGGTTCAAACCCGCTAATATCGAATCCCACGATGGCACAACAGACCCCGGTCCGGATTGAGGATTATCTCCTCCATATACACATGGCCCGCGCGACGATCTTCACGCCATCAAATATCTCCCGCCTGCTTAAAGGACCAGCTCGGCATTGGCTTAACAGCCTGCCCGCAGAGTCAATTGATGTTGGAAGACCTGAAGCCGCATTCTCGACAACTTCCAGGCACATATGTGCGACCACCGACGCAGATGACCTCAGCCACATAATCCAAGAGCCTGCATTTAATCGCCGTGCAATTCTCGACACGGTTCTAACAAAGAAAAATCAAATCGCCGATCCGTCCGGATGCAGAGGCACTCATCGCTTTCAAACATAACATTCGCGACGAGTGGCTGGCCCGCACCTAGGACAGAGAAGCCAAATCCATGGCAGCCCTCACATCCTCATGACCCGCTTCAGGCGGGAGAGGACAGCTGGCTCGCCGCAGTAATAACCTCAGCAAAAACACCGGCAGTCCGGATACCAAGGACCGAAATGGCAGGTTGCGCTTAAACAAAAACAAACGCCGCATTAACGGTGACAGAATGAGGATACGGCAGTCAACGCCGGATTCCGAGGCTCTAAACCCGTCAACGGAAGAAGCCATTCAAAAGAACCACTCCGGCCCGGCCCAATTTGGACCGAATACTCGACCGCTCTTGTCAAATACATGGAACTCTCGAAAAGCCAGCTAACCATACCAACAGAGATTGTTGGGTATTCAAGCAGCAGCAAATTAATCACCGAGAACAATGACAAGGGGCTACACAGCGATGACGAGGAAGAGACCCGGCCACCGAACAACAGAGGACAAAAGGGATTCCCCTCAAGTTCGGACAAGAAACATGATATACGCAACGCATATTCCCAAGAGGGAGCGGAAGCGCACTAAGGGACGATATGCGATGGAGCGAGTCACCCCAAAATTCAATCCATGGTCCTCTTGCCCGATCACTTTCGATCAAGAGACCATCCGACCAAGATCCGCCATGGCGGATTCGCCGCATTGGTTTTAGACCCAATCGCTGATGGATTCCACTCACGAGTCCTGATGGACGGCGGCAGAGCTGAACCTGCTTTATCGATACAAAGGCGCAAGATGGGCATAGACCCTCAAGGATTAAACCTACAACAACGACCTTCAAAGGCGCCATACCAGGTGTCGAGGCCAATTGTACAGGCTCGCCACATCGAAGTGGTCTTCGGATCCCCGGATAATTTCCGGAGCGAGGAGTTAATCTTCGACATAGTCCCGTTCCGCAGCGGCTATCACGCTCTGCTCGGACGAACCGCGTTTGCAAAGTTCAACGTGGTGCCGCATTATGCATACCTTAAGCTCAAGATGCCAGGCCCTCGTGGAGTCATCACGGTCAACGGAAACACGGAACGCCCCCTCCGAACGGAGGAACATACAAGGCTCTCGCGGCGAAGTACAGAGCAGCCTTTTAAGGCAATTTCGAGTCCGCCGTTAAACGGCCGGACACGCACCAAACGCGCCCGAGCAACATCAACCAAGACCACCGCACGCCCGTGCACGCCAGAGTAATGCGGCCCCAACCCCAGCCCTCGCAATTTTGCAAGACAAACTCTCCACAGACATAATTACGCCTGAGATACCATGGGCATAGGGGAAGGGCACAACCACCACGCACTCCAGAGTGCGGTTCGACCACACCAGGGGCTCCCAAGTGTGTCGCTTCTTTTCTTTTACTTTATATATATATATATATGTTCATTTACTTACATGTTGCACCTGTATGCCTTGGTACGGCCAAATACACCAGGGCTTATGTCCTCCGCTTATGGTGTGATAAAGTCCAGACACTTTCACAAGTGCGGCACCTCAACTTATAGCATTATATGAATCAGCTCCAATCCTGCCTTGGGTCAATAGTTGGGTTTGCCCGGCTCCCATGTTCGCACCTTACGCTCCGCTCTATCGGCTAAGGTAGCACTGGAGAACCATCGCGATTGCGCCCGCTTGAGCCGGTTAACGCCTCGAGAGAAAGCTAAACCGACCGCACGATAAGGCGAGAGATGGTCGCTGTTCGAGAGGTCCTTTCGGGTCCTTAAAGACCTACGCCGCTCGAGGGAAGTTCCGGATTATGTCCGATGAAGGCGTGATAGCGCCTCAATTCGGTCTTCCGAATACTAGGGGCTTCACCAAATTTAAAATTATAGAATTCTATGGCTAAGTGAGAGTGTTCAAGCACTATAAGTCCGTTGCCTTGTTCGCTGTGTTGAGCGCCCCTAGATGGACCCAAGAATGGGAACAAGAGTGCTCAAGTTTATCCCAACACCCCAAAGACTGTGGCATGGGGGCTGAAGCCACGACTTGCCATCTCTCGATTTAATAAACGGCCGCATGTAAGGTAATATTTTAAATTAAACAAGCGTTGCTTAGCGATATGAACAAAGTTTTCAGCGCATGTGATAACAGATTGCGAATTCACTCAATAATTATATCCTCGGGCACTCATCCGCAATCTTGCGGGCACCCTTCAGACATTCTTATAATAATTTCAAGGACGATACTCCTTGCCTCCTGGCCGGGCGCTGGCGCTGATTAGCTTCTCCGCATCCAGCTTGCCCCAATGCACCTTTGCGCGGGAAAGGGCCCGACGAGCATCTTCAATACAAGCGAAGCGCTTAATAACCTCCACCCAGGGGCACGCATCCACCAGCCGTCGCACAAGGCCGAAGTAGCTCCCAGGCATGGCCTCTCCAGGCCATAGCCGGACTATGAGGCCCTTCATGGCCTGCTCGGCCACCTTGTGAAGCTCGACCAGCTGCTGGTCGCTAGGGGGCACCGGATGGCCGGCCTCAGCCTACTAAGACCAGAAGACCTTCTCCATCGAGCTCCCCTCCTCGGCTCGGTAGAATGCGGCGGCATCAGACACGCTGCAAGGCAGATCTACAAACGCCCCTGGAGAGCTCCGAATCCGGGTAAGTAACACGTAATTTACATTCACATGCTTGCTTTGCATGAAAAATGCCTTACCCGCCGCTATCTTCTTCATCAATTCAATCTCCAAGGGACTTATGAGCCTCGGCCTTGGCGGTTTTACACTTTCGAGAGCCGAGGCAAGCTCGACTCGAAGTCTTTGAGTCACGCCCAAACTCTCATGCTTTTCCATGAGAGCCTGGAGCTCTTGCTGAACCACCGCCACCCGCCTCCTGCTTTTCTCGCCTCGCCTGCCTGCGGTCGCATTATGCTTGGTCACAGACACGCCTCCTTCGGGTCGCCACCTCGCTCGTGGCCCCCGCAGCATCCATGTTATCCTTGTCATTTTTTGTCGCAACCTAAATCCTTTTCTGAAGGTACAAATTCAAAGTGGTGTTACTCACCTTCTTTGTCTTGAGCTGCTCGGCGCCCGAGCTCTTGCCCGACCGCCGAGCTCCTGCTTCAACGCACCGATCTCCGCAGTAAGTGCGGCAAAGGTCAGCAGCGCAGCCTGCAACCCATATTGACACCGAACCGAGCATCAGGGGCTACTTTCTATGCGGTATTACATTGCATATTTTAACTTCTTACCTCAAAGCCCGATAGAAGGCTATTGCAGGCTTTCGGTCAGCCCGCCTTTGGCGAGCTGACTTTCAATCACCGCACTCATAATAGTGCGGTGTTCTTCTCGATGGAAGCGCCTCGCAGCCCAAAAATTACCCGCGCCCGTTGGACGGAAGCCGGCGCCACGGTCTTGCCCTTCGCTCGGCAGGGCGCTGCCGGACTCGAACCACCGCGGTTCTGTTGTGGAGTCCGCGAAAGTCCGGATGACGCCTGTGGCGCCCGAGCCTCCCGTGATGGGTCCTTCGGGATCCCACTCGCCCCTCGGCGTCGCGAGGGGTGGAGGCGGTCGGGATGGAGTCTACATCCGACGAGCCAACGACCCGCCGATGAAGCGGGAGATCATCACCGCCGGACTACAGGCAGATGCGGCATTAGAATGACACTACGTGACGCAGAAAAAGAAATTATAAATCATTCAGGAATCCGGATACTTACGATCTCGCCGAGGCCTGGCCCTTGAAGGCCATTCTTCCTCGCCAACGCTGATGTTGGCAGAGCTGTCCGAGGAATAGTCCTTCCCTCTGACCCTCCGCCTCCCCAGCTTGGGAAAGCCTTCCTCTTCCTCTCTCCTCCTCCGGAGAGAGTCCTCTTCCTCCTCCTCATTT
>JAHIAM010002447.1:0-27862 GCA_021605205.1 Aegilops longissima | reverse complement strand
GAAGCTTTCTCACCACAAGACCACATCCACATCCTTACTACATCCAATGGTTCAACAACAGCGGCAAGGTTAAGGTCACACGATTGTTCGTGTGCATTTTAGTATCTCTACATATGCTGATTATGTTGATTGTGATGTGGTACCTATGCAAGCATGTTCCTTATTACTTGGTAGACCATGGCAATTTGATAAAAATTCTGTACACCATGGTAGAAACAATCAAGATACTCTTGTTCACAAGGATAAAAATATTACTTTGCTTCCTATGACTCCTG
Source organism: Aegilops longissima (assembly GCA_021605205.1). Lineage (NCBI taxonomy): Eukaryota > Viridiplantae > Streptophyta > Magnoliopsida > Poales > Poaceae > Aegilops > Aegilops longissima. The sequence continues at coordinate 27,587 of JAHIAM010002447.1, read as the reverse complement.
AGTCCATTTTGAAAGATGATATTAATAGAGCTAATAAAGCAAAACAGGAGAAAAATAAGAGTGAAAATCAGATTGTGGCAAAAGAATTTGAGCAACAAATGAAGCCTAATAATAAACCATCTAATGTTGCTTCTGAAATTAAACTGAAAAGTGCATGTTTATTTGCCACCAAATCTGATATTGATGAGCTAGATTCTAGCAAATCTGTTTGTTATGCTTTCGTGCAAAGAGGCATTATTTTCATTCGAGGACGTGTTTTCCTCTTTGCCCCTCGCTGTCACTAACATTTTGCAGAGTTCGCCGACGCCTTCCCACAAGACGTGCACCGGATTACCACCTATTCCAGGGATTGAGCATCAAATTGACTTAATTCCGTGCATCGCTACCCAACCGCGCACCATACCGCACTAATCCAGAGGAGACGAAGGAGATTATGCGCCAAGCATGTGAGCTGCTCGACAAAGGTTATATACGCGAATCTCTTAGTCCTTGTGCTGTTCCTATTATACTAGTGCCTAAAAAGGATGGTACGTAGCGATGTGTGTTGATTGTAGAGGCATTAATAATATTACTATTCGTTATCGCCATCCTATTCCTAGGCTAGATTATATGCTTGATGAATTGAGTGGTTTCACAATATTCTCCAAAGTCGATTTATGTAGTGGATACCATCAAATTCGTATGAAATTGGGAGATGAATGGAAAACAGCATTTAAAACTAAGTTTGGATTATATGAGTGGTTAGTCATGCCTTTTGGGTTAACTAATGCACCTAGTACTTTCATGAGATTAATGAACGAAGTTTTATGTGCTTTCATTGGACGATTTGTGGTAGTTTACTTTGATGATATACTGATTTATAGCAAATCTTTGAAGAACATTTGGAACATTTACGTGTTGTTTTTAATGCTCTACGTGATGCACGCTTGTTTGGTAACCTTGGGAAGTGCACCTTTTGCAATCCGACCGAGTATCTTTTCTTGGCTATGTTGTTACTCCACAGGAATTGAAGTTGATAAAGCCAAGATTGAAGCTATTGAGAGTTGGCCGCAGCCCAAAACGGTCACACAAGTGAGGAGTTTTCTTGGATTCGCTGGTTTCTATAGGCGCTTTGTGAGAGACTTTAGCACCATTGCTGCACCTCTCAATGAGCTTACAAAGAAGGATGTGCCTTTTATTTGGGGTACCGCATGTGAAGAAGCCTTCACGGTATTGAAAGATAAGTTGACACATGCCCTTTACTCCAACTTCCCGACTTTAATAAGACTTTTGAGCTTAAATGTGATGCTAGTGGAATTGGATTAGAGGTGTGTTATTACAAGATGGCAAACCTGTTGCATACTTTTCTCGAAAAATTGAGTGGGCCTAGTCTGAACTATTCTACTTATGACAAAGAATTATATGCTCTTGTTCGGACTTTAGAGACATGGCAACATTATTTATGGCCCAAGGAATTTGTTATACATTCTGATCATGAATATTTGAAACATATTAAAAGTCAAGCTAAACTGAATCGTAGACATGCTAAATGGGTTGAATTCATTGAGACTTTCCCTTATGTCATTAAACACAAGAAGGGTAAAGAAAATGTTATTGCTGATGCTTTGTCTCGTCGCTATACTATGCTTTCACAACTTGACTTCAAAATATTTGGTTTGGAGACCATCAAAGATCAATATGTGCATGATGCTGATTTTAAAGATGTAATGCATAATTGTAAAGAAGGAAGAACATGGAACAAGTTCGTTATTAATGATGGTTTTGTGTTCCGTGCTAACAAGCTATGCATTCCTGCTAGCTCTGCTCGCCTTTTGTTGTTGCAGGAGGCGACGGAGGAGGCTTAATGGGACACTTTGGCGCCAAGAAGACGGAGGGTATACTTGCTACACATTTCTTTTGGCCAAAGATGAGACGGATGTTGAGCGCTTTGTTGCTCGCTGCACTACATGTCAAAAAGCTAAGTCACGACTCAATCCTCATGGTTTATATATGCCTTTGCTCGTGCTTAGTGTTCCTTGGGAGGATATATCTATGGACTTTGTTTTAGTTTTACCTCTAACAAAGAAGGGAGGGATAGCATATTTGTTGTCGTGGATAGATTCTCTAAAATGGCACACTTTATACCATGTCATAAAAGCGATGATGTCGTTAATGTTGCTGATTTGCTCTTTCGTGAAATTATTCGCTTGCATGGTGTACCAAATACTATTGTTTCAGATCGTGATACTAAATTTCTTAGCCACTTTTGGAGATGTTTATGGGCTGTTGGGGACTAAACTGCTTTTTAGTACTACTTGTCACCCCCAAACTGATGGATAAACTGAAGTAGTCAATAGAACATTGTCTACTATGCTTAGGGCTGTTTTGAAGAATAATAAGAAAATGTGGGAAGAATGCTTGCCTCATATTGAATTTGCTTATAATCGCTCATTGCATTCTACTACTAAGATGTGCCCTTTTGAAATTGTGTATGGCTTCCTACCTCGTGCACCTATTGATTTGTTGCCTCTTCCATCTTCGGAGAAGGTTAATTTTGATGCTAAAGAACGTGCTGAATTGATTTCAAAATGCATGAGTTAACTAAGGAAAACATTGAGCGTATGAATGCTAAATATAAACTTGCTAGAGATAAGGGTAGAAAACATGTTGTCTTTGCACCGGAGATCTTGTTTGGTTACATTTATGCGTAAGGATAGGTTTCCTAATTTGCGCAAATCAAAGCTAATGCCACGTGCTGATGGTCCATTTAAGGTGTTAGAGAAAATAAATGATAATGCATATAAACTTGAGCTGCCTGCAGATTTTGGGGTTAGTCCCACTTTTAACATTGCAGATTTGAAGCCTAAACTTTCTATACGTTTTTTTTTTGCCATAGCTGCAACTTCGCGTACTTCGTTTGTGTTCAACGACTGCATAAAGGCGCCACAGTAACCCCACCTTGATCAATAAAGCTTTCATCTTATATTCGCAATATCCAGATTGCAATCTTAGTTTCTTGCTTGTTCTTCGCTTGCTCGCAGGAAATGCACCCCTCGTGGTCGTTGATCGTGCTCGTGTGGTCAATAACCTCTCGGAGTTGGTTTAGCGATTGCTTAAGGCGCGACGCCTCAAGACGCTCAGAGTCGGATCGTCAAAGTCGACTTCCTCCAAAGCGAAAACCACATCTCATCGAAAGACGGGACACCTTTGCCTCTATCACCGGACGTCCGGACCCTCCTGAAGCCCCGGACGACCGATCCGCTACGGACGACCGACGCACCTACGACAGAGACGAATCTACGGACGTCCGAACGTGTCCGGACGACCGGACCTTCCCGAGCCTCCGGACGTCCGACGCCTTCCGGACGTCCGATGCCTGATGCGGGCTGGAGCCCATGTACCCCTTCGTTTTGACTTCCATTTGCACTAAGACTATAAATAGGACCCTCCCATCTCCTAGTTAGGGTTAGCTTTGGATTTGCTCATATTTCGTGAGAGAGTTTTGCTCATCCACTTGGCTACTTCTCCTGAGATCGGACCTCTACGGAGAAGATCCCTGCGCGATTCAAGACCCCTTCTAGGGTGGACCCATCAAGACCTCCTCTCGAGAAGAACGGCTACTCATGTATCCTTACCTTTGTTGTCCTTGAATCTTGTGCCACTCTATGTGTTTGATAATCTAGCACTTGTGTGATCGCTTTCTTGTCGGCTGAGTGATCTCTCTCGCTTCCGTGTTTTCCCTCTTGTTCTTCCGCCGCTCTTCGTGTTTCCCTCAGTAGGATCCGGCCCAACGTGAAAGATCGCCACATAGGGTTCCGCCTACATCACATGAGCTAAACCTAAGCTAACCTCGAAAGGATGAGAGGAGGGTCTATTATAGTCTAGGTTCTCCAAGGTAAGTTGGGGCGAACGAGTACATGGGCCTCGCCCGAACGCTGCACGCAGTGTGGCGGTAGTACGCTTTCCAGCGGTAGTACCGCTTGGTGGGCGGTAGTACCGCCTCGACGCCTGCTCGATTCCTCGGAGTGTGTCGGGTTCTCATGGAAGTAGGCTTGATGGAGAGCGGTAGTACCGCTTGGCTCTCAGCCGGTAGTACCGCTTGGCTTGAGCGGTAGTACCGCCCCTCCGACTCGCAGCTCTTCCTCTTGCTCTTGGTGTCCATCTTGAGCTGTGAAGCCCTAGGTTGGTTCCTCGGTACCTAAGCATGCACAACATTCCGGATTGAGGTAGTAGCCATGTCTCGAGAGGGTCATATGATATTTCACTAAGGAGAGAAGTCACCTCGGTCTCGAGAGCTCGAGCTCGTGCTCTCGCCATGGGTCCTTTTGGAGCTTGGTGAGGCGACGGAAGGTCCATGGGGATGATCAAGGATGCTCCGCATCATCTCCCTCCTTGGGAAAGATCCGACCTCGGATCGTGATCCTCATCACCATGGAAACGGTTGTCGAGACTAACTTGTAGTTGGACGGTGGAAGACATGGCGCAATCCAAGTAGTCCAAGGTGTCACTGGAGTGATAGACATGCAAAAGAGCAAACACAAGCAACACTTGGAAATACAATGGTTAGCGCACACAAAGTGTCCATCATGTAAGAAAGAGTCCGTATGTAAGATTGTTCATGACAAAGCACATGAAGCTTAGCAAGATGATATGGAATGAGATGTAAAGCATTCGTGGGAGCAAAAGCATTCATTGTGCACACAATTGTGTTATGAGTATGAGCAATGCAACCACGGTGCAAAATGATGTCATAGTGAGACGGTTTATCAATAGCATGAATATGGCAATGGATGCTCAATATGATTATGTTATCATGCAATTGATGATAGGCAATATGATCACGATGTATGAATATGCCATCAAGAAAGATCACAACAAATTTGCTAAGAAAATTCACAAGCTCATATATCATGGATGACATGGGAATACAAGAAGCAACAAGGCAATCATGATGTGAGTCAATCCATGCATAGGGTGCAAACTTGTGGTGAGTATGATATGTCCATCGAGCATGACATGTGTGAGCACAATCAACAAATATGGAGGTATTGGTGTACCAATGCTCGATGTCGAGGCATGAGTGGAGTTCAAGGTACCTCAATGTGAAGGTCCATAGAGTCCATCTCCAATGTCGGTCCTCCATCCAATATATGTATCATGTAGACAAGAAGAAGGAAACAACAATGAAAGTATGGCCCATCCAATATGCATATTTGAAGATGGCTCAAAGGGAAGGAGTTCACCTTAAGAAAGTTCCCAAAGATGTTGGAGTCGACATCATGTATGTCTTCACATATCCAATATGTCGATAACGGCACTGCCTTGTGAATCCTTCAAATGAAAGAACATGACAAACACTCTAAAAACAAATGAGGTTAGCGGAAGTGCAAAACCTATCATTCGTGTGGTAAGATACCGAACGAGTGTATGCATCATGCTCATCATAAGAAAGTACACGGGAGCATTTCAAAGTATGGAGGCATATGATGTAAGAACATCCAAATACAAGAGGCTCAATCAAACAAGCATGCATCACAAGTAGTATGTCAAAGTCTCCAAGATCAATAAGCATAGTATGGTTGCACTCAATACAAGTGGATATGAAAGAGGCAACTAATGGACACAAGAGACAATGATCAAGATATATCATGTGAGAGGCATGAGCATATATGTCATCAACCCAAGAAAGCAAGTGATAGTGGAACATGGGTGATGCAACATAGCAAGCAATCATAGCGATCAAGTCAAGCAAGCTAGTAGTGCGAAGATGCAACATACTACAAGGAATCATGGCAAGCATGTCATGTGTGCAAATAGTGGGTATGAATAATTCACATGGCATAGCACAAGCATGAAAGCAAGATATGAGAAAATTATCATCAATGTATTGGCGAGAGGCCATATGTAAATAGCAATGGATCATCATGACTCTCCCAACACAACAATCAACAATAGCATGGGGCACATGATAAACATGGCAAAAGCAACAAGGATCTCCACCAAGCATGCAAATACACATAGGAGTATCGTGATGGTGAATCATGGGTATATGCAAGCAAGGGTCACAATTGCATGGCAAAGGCATAGAAGCAAGCATAACATGCAAAGTGAACACGATAGAATGGGACAAGTAAAAGAGATGCTGTAGTCCTTGCGCAAAAGGAATGGTTGGAATGAAAGTCCACGTGATCCCAAGTCATCGTTGTTCTCAAGAGCTCGCCACAACTCATGGGATTGAGAAGTTGACGAGTGTATGTGGGTACCTACACAAAACAAAGAAAAATTGTGTGTGCGTGGTAGATGTACACATCATCCATCATGATGCATACGTGCATGTGTCGGTGAGCACAAAATTGCCAATGCTCAAATAAATGAGATGCGTGATATAGAAACATGTCATCCTTCATGATAGGTTTGTTATTATGTATGGCATAATGGAGACTCAATTGTGTAATGCATCATGAGCAATATCTAGAGCATTGTTATTCATGGAATGCATATGGTGCAAGCAATCATGGAAATCATGCAAAGGATGGGATGAATCAAAATCTCCAAACATGTATGAGGAAACTATGGGGGTCTCCTCATGAGCAATAGTAGAAACATCACGTGGAGAATATTGACAACATCCAAAACAATGCATATTTGGAACAATGTGATCATGGCATGGAATAGTACATGAATTGCATAAATCATGTAAAGGAAGCATGGCAATATCATCACAAGAGAAGCAAAGGCCAATGACCATCATCTCGCCATCTATGCCATAAGTGCAAATGGGATTTATTTTAATTGGGCATGCATAGTTACTATGTTGAGATTGTAATGATGCAATATGGGAGATCTCACTCATAGCATATGACAAGTTCAATGGATTGTCAAACATGAAGTGACCAATAGAATTTTCACAAGATATCCTATGAAGCATAGCATCACAACTAGGCAACTCAACATGCTCATCATCATATTCATCATAAATAGGTAAGTCAAGGCATGAAGAAGTTTCACTAGCATGAAGCATGGTAATAGGTGGGTCAACATCATGGGAGCAATCAATGTCAAGATGGTCCACTAGTGGGACAAGAGAAGTACCATCACCTATGTTACCTTTGGAGCATCGCTCATGTGTTGTAGGTGAGGTGTCAACGATCCATTCGTTGTCATCTTCATCTTGATGGAACCATGTGGGGGTGTATCATCGCCCATCATGGCCATCGCTGCTCCAATGGAGGAATAGACTCATCAAGGATAGGCATGTCGTCATGTAGGAGACCTAGCACCAAAGAAGAAAACACACTAAGAGTAGAGGTTAATTCGTTAGGAATCATAGTGGCCTCACATGCCGTGTCAACTACCTCACTCACTAAGTGTTGTGGCTCACTCACTCCCTCAAGGATGCTCTCACTGTATGGTGGGTGGAGTCACCAAATGGCGCCAACCTCACATAGGATGTGTGGCATGCCCTCATCTGTGGGGCTAGTGGTGGTCACACTCATCCTCTCACAGAAATGCTCTCAATGTCACATATGGTGGAGTCACCATCTCTCTCATGGGGTGGTGGCTCTCCTCACATGACAAATGGGGTAGCTCAACATGTGTGGGTGTCGGAGAGGTGTAGGTGCAATGTCTCCATGCGCGGTCGCATAGCTTGACTCGGAGTATGAGTCCAATGTTGGCGCTGCCTTCATGTTGTTGAAGAGGTTCGCGCCGTCGCCGTGGTCGAAGGGGATGGCCCTTGCTCGACTGCCTTGTCACCGCCTTGGTGTTGGAGGCCCATATGATGTGGCACCTCATAGCTCGCCTCCATGACCGAAGGGAGTTTCCCATGCTCGGCCATCTTCCTTGAGGGGCTTCAAGATGGAAGTGTCGCCGTCAGAGGTGGTCGCCTTGGACTTGATGAAGTCGATGTAGGCGCACACGGGAAGTAGGCGAAGATGCCGACGTCCAAAGGCGAAGATGCCTTGAGAACACTTGGCTAAGATGCCAAGTGGTAGATGTAGTCGTAGCATCGCCTTGGTGGTGGTCGCCTCGCGGTCTTCTCTTGTGCTTATGAAGCTCGACTTGGCATGAAGTAGGGCTTGTTGGGACTCGTGCATTTGCGCTTGGAGCATCTCCATGATGATGATGTCGTTGTCGTGCTTGAGCTCGTAGTAGATGTCGCTCGTCGTCAGTGCGTGCACATGATGCTTGAGGTGACTTGCCCTTCATGACGATGTTGATCACGAATGTGATGGTGGTCGCCATGTAGATGTGGACGAGGACGATTTGCGCTTGCATCGCTTAAGCGCCCAAGACTTGTGGCTTGAACGTCGCCGCCTTGAAGATGACGAAGGGAAGAAGACTTGATCAAGGCCCTAATCTCCTCCATCCTTGCATCTTGCTCCTCTTTATGTGCGGCAAGCTTCTTGTCGAAGTAGTCCCTTCTCCTTGCTTCGGAGTGATGAATGTCGATGGAGATGTTCTCGATGCGCCTCGCAATCTTGATTGTGTGCCTTGCACTTATCGTTGTAGATCAAGAGAGACGCTTTGGTGATGTAGTTGTTCACGCCGTCGTTGTTGTCGAAGACCGGAGATGAAATGCCTTGCCTATCCATCACAAGACTCGAGCAAATATGAGTGGGAGAAAGAGAAGAACTTATACCAATGTACCTTGACCGATGTTGAAAATGAATCAAGTTCACTCAAATGCGACAATGAAATAGCACTATTGGTACCAATCTTGTCGGTTCTCACACCTACACAAGTAAAGCTTATGGAGGAGCTCGGTGAGGATAGTGGCACAAAATTTAATGCAAAATGTTAGCAAGAGTCAATAATGTTGAAAGAGATTCACAAATTCGCAAGTGAAACAAATGGACCAATAGCAAAGAATGGCACACGGAAACGCACACACGGATAGATAAATGGGGTCGTGCAACCAAGGAATGAGCACAAATGTGGAATCCACGGAAAACGCCGTGTTGCACAACTCAAGAGAGACGCTAGCACGATTGCTCAATAGGCGGATACGATACTTGTGCACAACCTATAAGATGCAAAATGGATAAACTTCTATCCCAAGTATGCTATGTATGTATGGTTCCCGGTGTTTCTCTCAAGATGATCCAAGATGATCGGATATGATAATCTTATATGCAATGTGGTATGATGCTATGGCACTTGCTTACAAGCTTCTTTGCTCTTTCTCTCTTTTGCTTAAAAGCTTTATTTCTCTTTTTTTTTCTATGGCCACTTTGCACAATGCACAAACCAAGATAGCTTTTGTGTATATGCGGGAACGATATTGTGACACAATGGATGATATGATGATACCAAGATGATATGGTATGTATGCAATGGATGGTGTAGATCACTAATGTGCACAAGTAACGTTGCCGGCAATACTCAAATGGCTAGTCTCGATAGGCAAGTAACGCAAAATGGGCTAGGGGTTATCAATGCAATTTGCAAGGGAATATACAATGGTGTCGTCGAGGTTACCGTCCTTTATGATGATGAGTGGCGGTGTTCTTGATGTAGATACCAAGATGATGGAAACTCGTCCCTAAGTAGTCAAACACCTTAGGAAACGGAAAACCGCGAACTCAGAATCTCAAATGTCAAATGTCAAAATGGTGGTAGCGGAATGCGGTGGTGGTTTGCACTTGGCAATGCGGAAGTGGAATGATGGGCTATACACGTGTCGGAGTTGAAGTTGCCGTCCCTAAGTAGCCAAACACCTTAGGAGACACAAGCCACAACTCAAACAAGCTCAAACAACTATTGGGTTGTTGGGTTGTCGGAAGTGTATGGTGGGCAAGCCTATGCGAGGTTATGTGGAAGTGGTGGTGGTGGTTGATGAAGAAGCAATCGTCCCTAATTAGCCAAACACCTTAGGAGACTCGAATCACTACTCAAGCAACCACTAATGCTATGGGGAACAAAATTGGTTAGGTTATGGAAGTCGGTGGTGGTTATGCGAGGATGTGGCGGAAGCCCTAGGCAAAGATGCCAAAGTTCACAAAATTTTATGGAGTCAAATGGTGATGGTAGTATTTTTATGGGAAGGGGGATGTCAATAGCTTCAAAACGAGCTAAAGAACGTCAAAATCGGACTCCGGATGAATTAGTTATGGCCGAAACGGTGAAAGTCGGAAGGCTGAAACTGGCCAGGGCGGTAGTACCGCTGGGTAGGGCGGTAGTACCGCTCGTGTCGGGATTTTTCGACTGTTTTGGCTGAACGGGGCCTGGCGGTAGTGCCGTTCTCAGCGGTAGTACCGCTAGGAGGGCGGTAGTACTGTTCTCAGCGGTAGTACCGCTAGGAAGGCGGTAGTACCGCCAGGTCGGATTTTCTCGATTGTTCAATCGCTATGCGATTTTGGGGCGGAAATGGGTGATTTCGGGTCAAAATTGAGAGATTTCGTGGATGGAAAGTGGGGAAACTTGGGGAGATACTAGATCCACTCGAAACCAAGCAAATCCATGGATCAAAATCAACAAAACATCATCAAAACTAACAAATCACAAAAAAAATTGGGGCTATTTTTGGTGGGGATTTTCGGATATAGGACGAAATCAACAAAATCAAGCTAGAAAAAGAGGGGTAGGGGCTCCAATAACGTGATCAACGTGGCTCATGATACCATAGATGATGTAGGTGGAACCCTATAGCGCCGACCTTTCACGCCCTGGAGGGATCCTCAAGAACACGATGAACGTGGGGAAGAACGGGAGAAATCACAAGGGGAAACACTCAAGAACAAGTCTAATCACACATCCACTAGACAATCAAACACACAAGATCCACAAGGTACATGAACAACAAAGGGAAAGATACAAGGTAAAGTTCATCTCCATGAGGAGGTCTTGAAGGGGTCCGCCCAAGATGGGGGTCTTGATGATATCCCGCAGGATCTTCTCACATGGAGGTCTTGAACTCCATGGGAGTGGTAGTCTCTCTCTCTCAAGAGTAGAGGTAGGAGCAAAGCTCACCTAAGAATGAGCTATCATATTTGCTACACCATCCATTGCATACATACCATATCATCTTGGTATCATCATATCATCTACCCATGATTCACCATTACGTTACTCCTATGTGTATTTGCATGCTTGGTGGAGATCCTTGTTGCTTTTGCCATGTTTATCATGTGCCCCATGCTATTGATGCTTGTTGTGTTGGGAGAGTCATGATGATCCATTGCTATTTACATATGGCTCCTCGCCAAGACATTCATGCTATTGTCCTCATATCTTGCTTTCATGTTTGTGCTATGTCATGTGATTTACTCATGCCCACTATTTGCACACATGACATGCTTGCCATGATTCCTTCTAGTATGTTGCATCTTCGCACTACTAGCTTGCTTGACTTGATCGCTATGATTGCTTGCTATGTTGCATCACCCATGTTCCACTATCACTTGCTTTCTTGGGTTGATGACATATATGCTGATGCCTCTCACATGATATATCTCGATCATTGTCTCTTGTGTCCATTAGTTGCCTCTTTCATATCCACTTGTATTGAGTGCAACCATACTCGCTTATTGATATTGGAGACTTTGACATATTACTTGTGATGCATGCTTGTTTGATTGCGCCTATTGCATTTGGTTGTTCTTGCATCATATGCCTCCATACTATGAAACGCTCCTTGTACTTTCTTATGATGAGCATGATGCATACACTTGTTGGGTATCTTACCACTAATGATAGGTTTTGCATTTCTAACCTCATTTGTTTTTCCGAGTGTTTGTCCTGTTCTTTCATTTTGGAGGTTTCACAAGGCGATGCCGTTATGCGACATATTGATATGTGAAGACATACATGATGTACGACTCCAACATCTTTGGGAACTTTCTTGAGGTGAACTCCTTCCCTTTGAGCCATCCTCAAATACGCATATTGGATGGGTCATTCTTTCATTGTTGTTTCCTTCTTGTTGTCTACATGATACATCTCGCGAACGGAGGATCGACATTGGAGATTGGCTCTATGGACCTTTACATTGAGGAGCGCTTGACTTATTGGATGCACCTTCGGTTTTCCACTCTTGCCACAACATCGAGCATTGGTATACCAACACCTCCATATTTGTTGATTGTGCTCATACTCATGCTCGATGGATATATCATACTCACCACAAATTTGCGCTTTATGCATGGATTGACTCACATTATGATTGCCTTGTTGCACCTATTCCCATGTCATCCATGATATATGAACTTGTTCACTCGTAGCAAATTTGTTGTGATCTTCCTTGATGGCATATTCATACTTCATGATCATATTGCCCATCATCAATTGCATGATATCATACACATGTTGAGAAACCATTGCCATATTCATGCTAATGATAAACCGCTCTCTATGACATCATTTTGCACCGTGTTTGCATTGATCACATTCACTTTACATTTGTGTGCACAATGAATGCTTTACATGCCATTTTACATCATTTGGATAAGCATCTCATGCTTTGTCATGAACAATCTTGCCGCACGGACTCATTCTTACATGATGGACACTTTGTGTGCGCTTAACCATTGTATTTCCGAGTGTCGCTTGTGTTTCCTCTCTTTGCATGTCTACCATCCCGACGACAACGTGGACTACTTGGATTGCGCCATGTCTTCAACTTCGTCCAACTACAAGTCCGCTCACGACAACCGCTTCCATGGTGATGAGGATCACGATCCGAGGTCGGATCTTTCCCAAGGGGAGGGATGATGCGAGCATCCTACGGTCATCACCATGTCAAGAGTCCGCTTGGCAAGTGACACGTGCAACCTCTACTTCTCATACATAAAGGTGAATCTTCTCCTTTACACGTGTTCACTTGACCCTTCGAGGATGGTATACTACTTGACACTTCTCCCGTGTGCATGCATAAGTATTGTCTGAGCTTCACGGATGTCCAAAGTGAGTGCAAGCGCCAAGGAACGACTACACCGTCATGAGGGAAGCATGGAAGAGAAGGAGGAAGAGAACTGGCCGACTCAGAACGAGCGGTACTACCGCCCACCTAAGCGGTATTATATCATTGCGGTACTACCGCCATGAGCCCGGTATTACCGCCTCGCCTGTCAAGCAGCCGCTGGCCTTTGGCCTTGTATCCTCTCCCACTTACCCCTTCGTGGCTTAGACTATAAATAGACCACCTCCACTTCCTTTCTAGGGTTAGCTTAGGTTTAGCTCATGTTTGTGTGAGAGCCTTGCTCGTCCACTTGGTTACTTCTCCTGAGCCTGGACCTCTTCGGAGAAGATCCCCAAGCGGATTCAAGACCCCTTCTAGGGTGGACCCCATCAAGACCTCCTCACGGAGAAGAACGGCTACCGCTTGTATCGTCCTTTGTTGACCTTGAATCATGTATCTCCTTTGTGTTCATCGATCTAGCACTTGTGTGATTGATCTCTTGTTGGTTTAGTGATTCCTCTCTCGCTTTCTCCGTGTTTCCCTCTTGTTCTTCCGCGTGTTCTTCGTGATTCCCCATAGGATCCGCTCCAACGTGAAAGATCGCCCACGAGGGTTCCGCCAGACATCAAATTTGGGGCTATTTTTGGTGGGGATTTTCGGATTTAGGACGAAATCAACAAAATCTAGCTAGAGAAAGAGGGTAGGGGCTCCAAAACGTGATCAACCTAAGCTCGATCCATAGATGATGCGAGCATACCACGCTCATCCCCATGTACACTCCAACCACTCTCCAAGCCCCAAGGATACATAAGATGAGACCTCGACTATGCGCCATTGGACCCAAGGTGAACTCACTCCTCTTCGAACTGTCACTTTCCACATGTGAGACATGGCTACTACCTCATGCATGGACCTTGCATACACTCAGTACAACCGAGACGACCATGGAGGATCCAAGGACCAAGGCCAAGCATGGAAGAGGAGAAGGAAGAAGAAGCCGGAGCAAGCGGTACTACCGCCCGTGCCCAGCGGTACTACCGCTTATCATCACAAGCGGCACTACCGCTCTACATCCGCTCCACTTCCGCAAAGTCCGACAAACTTCGAGATCGAACGGCTCCAGAGCGGTACTATCACCATCATAGCGGTATTATCACTGAAAGCGTACTACCGCCTCAAGCACGGTATTACCGCCTGCAGTAGCGCTCCGGCCGAGGCCCATGTACTGCTTCGCCCCAACTTACCCCTTCGAGAACCTAGACTATAATAGACCCTCCTCTCATCCTTTCGAGGGTTAGCTTTGGATTTGCTCATATTTCGTGTGAGAGCCTTTGCTCATCCACTTGGCTACTTCTCCTTCGAGATCAGACCTCTACGGAGAAGATCCCCAAGCGGATTCAAGACCCTCCTAGGGTGGACCTCAAGACCTCCTCTCGGAGAAGAACGGCTACCCTTGTATCCTACCCTTTGTTGCCCTTGAATCTTGTGCCACTCTATGTGTTTGATAATCTAGCACTTGTGTGATCGCTTTCTTGTCGGTTGAGTGATCTCTCTCGCTCTCCCCTGTTTTCCTCGTGTTCTTCCGCTCGCTCTTCGTGTTCCTCGAGGGATTCTCTCCAAGCGTGAAAGATCGCCCACGAGGGTTCCGCCTCACATCATCTATGGATCGAGCTTAGGTTGATCACGCTTTTGGAGCCCCTACCCTCTTTTTCTAGCTTGATTTTGTTGATTTCGCCCTAAATCCGAAAATCCCCACCAAAAATAGCCCCAAATTTTTTTGTGATTTGTTAGTTTTGATGATGTTTTGTTGATTTTGATCCATGGATTTGCTTGGTTTCGAGTGGATCTAGCATTTCCCCAAGTTTCCCACTTTCCATCCACGAAATCTCTCCAATTTTGACCCCAAATCATCCATTTCCGCCCCAAAACCGCCCCTCCCAGAGCCAGATTTTGCGAAAAATCCGACACGAGCGGTACTACCGCCTGCTCCAAGCGGTATTACCGCTTTTAGCGGTACTACTGCCTCCCCAGCGGTACTACTGCCCTAGCTAGTTTCAGCCTTCCGCCTTTCACCGCTTCGCCATAACTAATTCATCCGAGTCCGATTTTGACGTTCTTTAGCTCGCTTTTGAAGCTATTGACATCCCCTTCCCATAAAAATACTACCATCACCATTTGACTCCATCAAATTTTGTGAACTTTGGCATCTTTGCCTAGGGCTTCCGCCACATCCTCCGTGATAACCACCACCGACTTCCGCAACCTAACCAATTTGTTCCCCATAGCATTAGTGGTTGCTTGAGTAGTGATTCGAGTCTCCTAAGGTGTTTCGCTACTTAGGACGATTGCTTCTTCATCAACCACCACCACCACTTCCACATAACCTTGCCCACCATACACTTCCGACAACCCAACTTAACCCAATAGTTGATTGAGCTTTTTCGAGTTGTGGCTTGTGTCTCCTAAGGTGTTTCGCTACTTAGGGACGGCAACTTCAACTCCGACACGTATAGCCCATCATTCCACTTCCGCATTGCCAAGTGCAAACCACCACCGCATTCCCGCTACCACCATTTTGACATTTGACGCTTGAGATTTTGAGTTCGCGGTTTTCCGCTTCCTAAGGTGTTTCGCTACTTAGGACGAGTCTCCATCATCTTGGTATCTACATCAAGAACACCGCCACTCATCATCGCCAAGGACGGTAACCTCCATATCATATTGGTATCGTGGTATCCCTCCTTTGTATATTCCCCTTGCCATTGCATTGTTAACCCTAGCCTTACTTTTTGCTATTTGCCTATCGAGACTAGCCATTTGAGTATTGCCGGCAACGTTACTTGTGCACATTAGTGATCATACCTTCCATTACATACCATACCATATCATATTGGTATCATATCACCCATTGTGTCTCAAGTTTGTTCCCGCATACACACAATTGCTATCTTGGTTTGTGCATTGTGCAAAGTGGCCATAGAAAAAAAAAAGAAAGAAATAAAGCTTTTAAGCAAAAGAAAGAGAGCAAAGAGCTTGTAAGCAAGTGCCATAGCATCATACCATATTGCACATAAGATTGTCATATCCGATCATCTTGGATCATCTTGAGAGAAACACCGGGAACCATACATACATAGCATACTTGGGATAGAAGTTTATCCATTTTGCATCTTATAGGTTGTGCACAAGTGTCGATCCGCCTATTGAGCAATCGTATAGCGCCTCTCTTGAGTTGTGCAACACGAGCGCTTCCGTGGATTACACATTTTGTGCTCATTCCTTGGTTGCACGACCCCATTTATCTATCCGTGTGTGTTTCCGTGCCATTCTTTGCTATTGGTCCATTTGTTTCACTTGCGAATTTGTGAATCTCTTTCAACATTATTGACTCTTGCTAACATTTTGCATTAAATTTTGTGCCACTATCCTCACCGAGCTCCTCCATAAGCTTTACTTGTGTAGGTGTGAGAACCGACAAGGATTGGTACCAATAGTGCTATTTCATTGTCCGCATTTGAGTGAACTTGATTCATTGTCAACATCGGTCAAGGTACATTGGTATAAGTTCTTCTTTCTCCCACTCATATTTGCTCGAGTCTTGTGATGGATAGGCAAGGCATTTCATCTCCGGTCTTCGACAACAACGACGGCGTGAACAACTACATCACCAAAGCGCTCTCCTCGATCTACAACGACAAGTGCAAGGCACACAATCAAGATTGCGAGAGCGATCGAGAACATCTCCATCAACATTCATCACTCCAAGCAAGGAGAAGGGACTACTTCGACAAGAAGCTTGCCGCACATAAAGAGGAGCAAGATGCAAGGATGGAGGAGATTCGGCCTTGATCAAGTCTTCTTCCCTTCGTCATCTTCAAGGCGGCGACGTTCAAGCCACAAGTCTTCGGAGCGCCCAAGCGATGCAAGCGCAAATCTTCCTCGTCCACATCTACATGGCGACCACCATCACATTCGTGATCAACATCGTCATGAAGGGCAAGTCACCTCCAAGCATCATGTGCATGACGACGACGAAACGCCAAGGAGCTCAAGCACGACAACGACATCATCATCATGAAGATGCTCCACAAGCGCAAATGCACAAGTCCCAACAAGCCCTACTTCACGCCAAGTCGAAGCTTCATAAGCACAAGAGAAGACCGCGAGACGACCACCACCAAGACGGCGCTTACGGCTACATCTACCACTTCGCATCTTCGCCAAGTGTTCTCAAGGCATCTTCGCTTTTGGACGCACGGCATCTTCGCCACTTCCCACGCAGTACGCCTACATCGACTTCATCAAGTCCAAGGCGACCACCCACGAAGCGAGGGCGACACTTCCATCTTCGGAATCCCCTCAAGGAAGATGGCCGAGCATGGGAAACTCCCTTCGGTCAAGGAGACGAGCTATGAGGTGCCACATCATATGGGCCTCCAACACCAAGACGGTGACAAGACGGTCGAGCAAGGGCCATCCCCTTCGACCACGGCGATGAGCGCCAACCTCTTCAACAACATGAAGACGACGCCCACATTGGACTCATACTCCGAGTCAAGCTACGCGACCGCGCATGGAGACATTTGCACCTACATCTCTCCGACACCCACATATGTCGAGATGCCCCAATTGCCATGTGAGGAGAGCCACCACCCCATGAGTGACATGAGTGACTCCACCATACGTGACATTGAGAGCATTTCCTATGAGAGGATGAGTGTGACCACCACTAGCCCCACACATGAGAGCATGCCACACATCCTATGTGAGGTTGAGCGCCATGACTCCACCCACCATACGAGGGAGAGCATCCTTGAGGGAGTGAGTGAGCCACAACACTTAGTGAGTGAGGTAGTTGACACGGCACATGAGGCCACTATGATTTCTAACGACTTAACCTCTACTCCTAGTGTGTTTTCTTCTTTGGTGCTAGGTCTCCTACATGACGACATGCCTATCCTCGATTTGAGTCCATCCCTACATTGGAGACGACGATGGCCATGGTGGACGATGATGCACCCCCCACATGGTTCCATCAAGATGAAGATGACAACGAGACGATCTTCAACACCTCACCTACAACACATGAGCGACGCTCCAATGGTAACATAGGTGATGGTGCTTCTCGTGTCCCACTAGTGGACTCTCTTGACTTCGATTGCTCCCATGATGTTGACACACCTATTACCATGCTCCAGGCTAGTGAAACTTCTTCATGCCTTGACTTACCTATTTATGATGAATATGATGATGAGCATGTTGAGTTGCCTAGTTGTGATGCTATGCTTCATAGGATATCATGTGAAAATTCTATTGGTCACTTCATGTTTGACAATCCATTGAACTTGACATATGCTATGAGTGAGATCTCCCATATTGCATCATTACAATCTCAACATAGTAACTATGCATGCCCACTTAAAATAAATCCCATTTGCATTTATGGCATAGATGACGAGATGATGGTCATTGGCCTTTGCTTCTCTTGTGATGATATTGCCATGCTTCCTTTACATGATTTATGCAATTCATCTAATATTCCATGCCATGATCACATTGTTCCAAATATGCATTGTTGTGGATGTTGTCAATATTCTCCACATGATATTTCTACTCTTGCTCATGAGGAGACCCCATAGTTTCCTCATACATGTTTGGAGATTTTGATTCATCCCATCCTTTGCATGATTTCCATGATTGCTTGCACCATATGCATTCCATGAATAACAATGCTCTAGATATTTCTCATGATGCATTACACAATTTGAGTCTCCATTATGCTATACATAATAACAAACCTCTCATGATGGATGACATGTTTCTATATCACGATCTCATTTATTTGAGCATTGATATTTTGTGCTAACCGACACATGCATGTGCGATCATGATGGATGATGTGTACATATACCATGCACACACAATTTTTCCTTTGTCTTTGTTTTGTGTAGGTACTCATGCATACTCGTCAACTTCTCAATCCCAAGAGTTGACGAAACGAGCTCTTGAGAGCAACGATGACTTGGGATCACGTGGACTTTCATTCCCACCATTCCTTTTGCACAAGGACTACGCGCATCTCTTTTACTTGTCTCTCACACGGCTTTGGGCTATTTACCACTTGTTACCTTATGCCCATTCTATCGTGTTCACTTTGCATGTTATGCTTGCTTCTACGCCTTTGCCATGCAATTGTGACCCTTGCTTGCATATACCCATGATTCACCATCACGATACTCATATGTGTATTTGCATGCTTGGTGGAGATCCTTGTTGCTTTAGCCATGTTTATCATGTGCCCCATGCTATTGTTGATTGTTGTGTTGGGAGAGTCATGATGATCCATTGCTATTTACATATGGCCTCTCGCCAATACATTGATGATAATTTTCTCATATCTTGCTTTCATGCTTGTGCTATGCCATGTGAATTATTCATGCCCACTATTTGCACACATGACATGATTGCCTTGATTCCTTCTAGTACGTTGCATCTTCGCACTACTAGCTTGCTTCACTTGATTGATATGATTGCTTCCTATGTTGCATCGCCCATGTTCCACTATTACTTGCTTTCTTGGGTTGATGACATATATGTTCATGCCTCTCACATGATATATATTGTTCATGGTCTCTTGCCTCCATTAGTTGCATCTCTTATATCACCTTGTATTGAGTGCAACCATACTATGCTTATTGCTCTTGGAGACTTTGACATATTACTTGTGATGCATGCTTGCTTGGTTGCCTATTGTCTTTGGTTGTAGTTGCATCTTATGCTTCCATACCATACCACACCTTGTCCTTTCTTATGATAAGAATGATGAGAACACTTGTTGGTATTTTACCACACAAATGATAAGTTTTGCACTTCCGCCAACCTCATTTGTTTTTCCGAGTGTTTGTCATGTTCTTTCATTTTGAAGGATTCACAAGGCGGTAACATCACGAGACAACTTGCTTATGGGAAGGCATACAAGATGTGCAACTCCATCATCCTTGAGAACCTCCTAAAGGTGACCCCTTCCCTTTGAGCCATCCTCAAATACGCATATTGATGGGTCACTCTTTCATTGTTGTTTCCTTCTTGTTGTCTACATGCTACATCTCGTGAACGGAGGAACGACATTGGAGATTGGCTACATGGACCTTCACATTGAGGAGCGCCGACTTATGGGATGCACCTTTGGAATTCCACTCATGCCACGACATCGAGCATTGGTACACCACCATCTCCATATTTGTTGATTGTGCTCATACATGTCATGCTCGATGGATATATCATTCTCACCACAAGTTTGCACCCTATGCATGGATTGACACACATTATGATTTCCTTGTTGCATCTTGTATTCCCATGTCATCCATGATATTTGAGCTTGTTCACTTCCTTAGCAAATTTGTTGTGATCTTTCTTGATGGCATATTCATACATAATGATCACATTGCCTACCATCAATTGCATGATGACATTCACATATTGAGCATCCATTGCTATGTTCATGCTTTTGATGCACCATCCCATTATGACATCATATTGCACCGTGGTTGCATTGCTCATACTCATAACACAATTGAGTGCACAATGATTGCATTTGTTCCCATGAATACTTTGCATCTCATTCTAGATCATCTTGATAAGCTTCATGCGCTTTGTCACGACCAATCTTGCCGCACGGACACATTCTTACATGATGGACACTTTATGCGCGCTTAACCATTGTATTTCCGAGTGTCGCTTGTGTTTGCTCTCTTTGCATGTCTACCATCCCGACGACACCGTGGACTACTTGGATTGCGCCATGTCTTCAACTTCGTCCAACTACAAGTCCGCTCACGACAACCGCTTCCATGGTGATGAGGATCACGATCCGAGGTCGGATCTTTCCCAAGGGAGGGAGATGATGCGAGCATACCACGCTCATCCCCATGTACACTCCAACCACTCTCCAAGCCCCAAGGATACATAAGATGAGACCTCGACTATGCGCCATTGGACCCAAGGTGAACTCACTCCTCTTCGAACCGTCACTTTCCACATGTGAGACATGGCTACTACCTCATGCATGGACCTTGCATACACTCAGTACAACCGAGACGACCATGGACGATCCAAGGACCAAGGGCAAGCATGGAAGAGGAGAAGGAAGAAGAAGCGGGAGCAAGCGGTACTACTGCCAGCCCAGCCAGTACTACCGCTTATCATCACAAGCGGCACTACCGCTCTACATCCGCCCCACTTCCGCAAAAGTCCGACAAACTTGAGATCGAACGGCTCCAGAGCGGTACTATCACCATCATAGCGGTATTATCACGAAAGCGGTACTACCGCCTCAAGCACGGCATTATCACCGCTGCGTCAGTAGCTGCCCGGCCGAGGCCCATGTACTCGCTTTCGCCCCAACTTACCCCTTCGAGAACCTAGACTATAATAGACCTCCTCTCATCCTTTCGAGGGTTAGCTTTGGATTTGCTCATATTTCGTGTGAGAGCCTTTGCTCATCCACTTGGCTACTTCTCCTTCGAGATCAGGACCTCTACGGAGAAGATCCCCAAGCGGATTCAAGACCCCTCCTAGGGTGGACCCTCAAGACCTCCTCTCGGAGAAGAACGGCTACCCTTGTATCCTACCTTTTGTTGTCCTTGAATCTTGTGCCACTCTATGTGTTTGATAATCTAGCACTTGTGTGATCGTTTTCTTGTCGGTTGAGTGATCTCTCTCGCTTCTCCCGTGTTTTCCCTCGTGTTCTTCCTCGCTTCTTCGTGTTCCTCGATTCTCTCAGCGTGAAAGATCGTCCACGTAGGGTTCCGCCCTACATCAATAGATGATGTAGGGCGGAACCCTATAGTGTCGATCTTTCACGTTTGGAGTGGATCCTACGGGGAGACACGAAGAACGAGCGGAAGAACACGAAGAAATCACGGGGAGGAACGAGGGAAAACACTCAACCAACAAGGAATCAGTCACACAAATGCTAGATCAAAGAACACAAAGGGAGATACATGATTCAAGGTGATGAGGACATGATTACCTTGGATACGACCAAAAATATTGCATACATGTATATTTGTGAGGTGATTTCTAATGCAAACTATGCAATAATTTATTTATGTCATCCAGGACAAAAATACTTCACAAACTTTTGTGCCATGTCTAATTGCAGGTGTATGGGACATTTGTACAATCCACATATGAAGATAAGGGAGAAAGAGATGTTTACCTGCTGTTCAAAAAGTTCTCTCACGTCACTTTTGGCCCAAGAAAAGATAGATTCCAAGTCTCTCACGTTCTGGACTCAGATTCGGACTGCACAGACATACTTGGCTCAAAACGTCAATAACTTTTTCATACGGACTCCAAATTGGTTGATTCTTTTTTTGTTGGAAAATAGCATTTTCCAACCCAATTGGAATCACCTTAAAATCCGTCCGGAGCTTTGAGTTATGGACGAAACAATCTGATGCTGCAGCAGAATCCGAGTCAAACTACAAGTCCAAAGGTGTTACGTCACCTCCGCTTGGGCCCATTGGCCTTGTACGACCTAGGGTTAGTTTTAGGCTGCCTTGGGACGTCCTCCCACCTCCTTGGCTGCCACCCCTTGCTCCTATATAAGTAGATCCATCTAGTAGCTTTTTCCTTGGGATTTGTTTAGTTAAAAGTTAGCCATTGCAACTTCGTACTTCGCTTGTGTCCAACGACTGACCAAGACCGCTTACGGATCCCCACCATTATCAATACTTCATATATATTCGCAATATTTAGATTGCTTTATCATATTCTTGCTCGCTCTTCGATTGCTTGCAGGAATAGACCTTCATGGTCAGCTGATCGTGCTTCCGCATCGCCAAGAACCTAAGGAGATTGGTTTAGCGATTGCTAAGGCGCAACGTCAGGCACGCTTGTAGTCGGATCGTCAAAGTCGACTCCACCAAATCGAGAGTTATCATCTCATCGAAGATCGGGACACCTCGCCTATCAAGTGGTATCGCCAGTTGCTCGGTGAGAATTTCCAATTATCCTAGATTAGATTTATTTTCTTACCTATTGTCCAAGAAAAGCCACAAAAAAGTTAGATCCATTCATCCTTTGTCCAAGCCACCGAGCCTTTGCAGTTTTCTTTTCATTGTTTGCATTATTGAATTATCGGTTGCATCGTCGTGTCGAGTTGCTGGTCTTAGTGTCTAGTTCGCTTAGAGTTTCGAAGTTCTGTTCACATTAGTCACGCCGCCGCTGCATCGTTATCCCTTCCGCTGACCACCATCCATCCATCAATTTCCACCACGCTACCCAATCGCTCATTGTCATAACCATAGTTGAGATCGCTCACATCTTCACTTGATCCAATCTGCATCTTATCTAGTTTTTTGGAAAGAGGAGAGAAAAAAAGTAAAATAAAAAGTCAGAGAAAAAAGAGAGAAAGAAAAGAAAAATAAGTGTGAGAAAAAAGAGAGAAGAAAAAAACAAAGTTCGGATCTATCTAGACTCAATCTCGTAGCTGAATTCGGATTGAATCTGCTTTTGTGCACTGTTCAGTAAAACAGGCATAACTTCCTCATACGAAGTCCGCTTTGGGCTCATGAGTACTCAAATTAAAGCTAGAGACGAGCCGCATCTAAATAGTTTCATAAGCTAGTTCAATATTTGGCACCTCAAAATCGGCTCCTAAATAGGTCTTTTTGCCCTCCGAAGTTCGTGAATACAGCTTATTCCAGTTTTTCAAACCAGTTTTAGAATTTTTGACTCCTCATATCAACTCGAATTGAGTGA
This sequence comes from Aegilops longissima, assembly GCA_021605205.1. Classification (NCBI taxonomy): domain Eukaryota; kingdom Viridiplantae; phylum Streptophyta; class Magnoliopsida; order Poales; family Poaceae; genus Aegilops; species Aegilops longissima. The sequence goes on along the minus strand of JAHIAM010002447.1, from coordinate 3,943 downwards.
TTCTTTTGAATTGGAAAGCTTGAGTTAGTAGCATTCTTTTAAAGAAGTTATCAGAAAATTGGCTCAAACTTTTCAAGAGGAAAATTGAGAGAGAGTTGTTGTATATCCTGCTTGGCGCTTGTTCTTCATCATTATCTTTACCGCCAGTGTGATCTTCACTTATATCTTGCTGTCCAGAGCTACTTATTATCCTTCATTGATGCTAGTTGTGCTACGCCGTGACCTCATTAGTGTTCTAGGCTCATGCCTCTAGTCCGGTCTAGCCTAGGACCAGCACAAGACTGTCGTTGAGCGCTTATTCAACATTACATCTATGAATTGATTATTGCTAATTTTTTGCTACCATATATAACCAACCCAGCTCCACATATTTCTACACCGTATACGTGACGCCTCTCGCAATCGCTTTACACAATCTTCGAGTTACTTGACACCGCTGGTTGCCTGTCACCACCGCCGCATGGTAAGAACTTGTAAGATATTGATATTTGCTTTACTGTGAGCACTTTACAACCACATCCTAGTAGTTCGTAGGAACATTTGATAGAGGCAAAGGTGTCCCGTTTTTCGATGAGATGTTGGTTTTCGCTTTGGAGGAAGTCGACTTTGACGATCCGACTACGAACGTATCGAGGACGCCGCTACTTTAGCAATCGCTAAACCAACTCCGAGAGGTTATTGGCCACGCCGGAGCACGATCAACCTGACCACGAGGATCTGTTTCCTGCGAGCAAACGAAGAACAAGCAAGAAACTGAGATTGCAATCTGGATATTGCGAATATAAGACGAAAGCTTTATTGATCAAGGTGGGGTTCTGTGGACGCTTTTGTCCGGTCGTTGAACACAAACGGCACGCGGTTGCAGCTATGGCGAACTTTTAATCTAAACAAAACCCAAGGTCTAAACGGTGCCCTAAGGGCTGTATATATGGAGGAAGAGGGGGAATTTCGTGGCCCTTGGTGGAGGGGTCCAAATCAACCCTATCTCTTGTTTCCCACACATACGGACTCTAAAAATAGCCTATACTTGTGTATTTCGAAATTACAAGGGCCTGGCCCACTAATAAGGTGACGCAGCACCTAGAATAGCCTCGTGACGACATTTATGAAGTAGCATCTTGTATATTTCGTCCAAGGCTTCATGCACCCATTATGGTGGCTTCAAAGTCCTGAAATCATCACTTGTAACTCCGTTTGTTCCCCTTATGCATGGCATTATCTCCATGCTTGTTCTTGCTCCAATGTCCATCCTTCTCCAAGCTAGGGCCTTCATTTGTAAGCAAAACAAATGTATCCAATTTAGGCAGCATCATATTCTCATGAACATTAGAATCATTACCAAGAAACGAAAGTACTGATAATTTAATTGGCGTGCATGAGCTCTAGTAATTGGTCCAAGATATGTAGCAGAGGGGCTGTGGGTGTAACAATGGTATTGATGTCCTCATCATCCTCCCTTCTTGAAATGAAGTCGCCCTCGACGGAAGCTCATCTTCCTCGCCCAAATAAGGCTTCAAATCTGCAATGTTAAAAGTGGACTAACCACAAAATCTGCAGGCAGCTCAAGTTTATATGCATTATCATTTATTTTCTAACACCTTAAATGGACCATCAAGACGTGGTATTAGCTTTGATTTATGCAAGGAAACCTATCCTCACGCAAATGTAACCAAACAAGATCTCCAGGTGCAAAGACAACATGTTTTCTACCCTTATCTCCAGCAAGTTTATATTTAGCATTCGTACGCTCAATGTTTTCCTTAGTTATCTCATGCATTTTAAAAATCAATTCAGCACATTCTTTTGCATCAAAATTAACCTTCTCCGAAGATGGAAGAGGCAACAAATCAATAGGTGCACGAGGTAGGAAGCCATACACAATTTCAAAAGGGCACATCTTAGTAGTAGAATGCAATGAACGATTATAAGCAAATTCAATATGAGGCAAGCATTCTTCCCACATTTTCTTATTATTCTTCAAAACAGCCCTAAGCATAGTAGACAATGTTCTATTGACTACTTCAGTTTGTCCATCAGTTTGGGGGTGACAAGTAGTACTAAAAAGCAGTTTAGTCCCCAACTTAGCCCATAAACATCTCCAAAAGTGCCTAAGAAATTTAGTATCACGATCTGAAACAATAGTATTTGGCACACCATGCAAACGAATAATTTCACGAAAGAACAAATCAGCAACATTAACAACATCATCGCTTTTATGACATGGTATAAAGTGTGCCATTTTCGAGAATCTATCCACGACAACAAATATGCTATCCCTCCCTTTCTTTGTTCGAGGTAAACCTAAAACAAAGTCCATAGATATATCCTCCCAAGGAACACTAGTGATGAGGACATCAATACCATTGTTACACCCACAGCCCCTACTGCTACATATACTGGACCAATTACTAGAGCTCGCGCACGCCAATTAAATTATCAGGTACTTTCGTTTCTTGGTAATGATTCTAATGTTCATGAGAATATGATGCTGCCTAAATTGGATACATTTGTTTTGCTTACAAATGAAGGCCCTAGCTTGGAGAAGGATGGACATTGGAGCAAGAACAAGCATGGAGATAATACCATGCAAGGAGAACAAGAACGGAGTTACAAGTGATGATTCCAGGACTTTGAAGCCACCCTAATGAGTGCATGAGGCCTTGGACGAAATATACAAGATGCCACTTCATAATATTCGTCCATAGGCTATTCTAGGTGCTGCGTCACCTTATTATTGGGCCAGGCCCATGTAATTTCGAAATACTTAAGTATAGGCTGTTTTTAGAGTCCGTATGTGTGGGGAAACAAGAGTTAGGGTTGATTTCGGACCCCTCCACCAAGGGCCATGAAATTCCCCCCTCTTCCTCCATATATACAGCCCTTAGGGCACCGTTTAGACCATGGGTGATGAGGACATCAATACCATTGTTACACCCACATCCCCTACTGCTACATATACTGGACCAATTACTAGAGCTCGCGCACGCCAATTAAATTATCAGGTACTTTCGTTTCTTGGTAATGATTCTAATGTTCATGAGAATATGATGCTGCCTAAATTGGATACATTTGTTTTGCTTACAAATGAAGGCCCTAGCTTGGAGAAGGATGGACATTGGAGCAAGAACAAGCATGGAGATAATGCCATGCGCAAGGGGAACAAGAACGGAGTTACAAGTGATGATTTCAGGACTTTGAAGCCACCATAATGGGTGCATGAAGCCTTGGACGAAATATACAAGATGCTACTTCATAAATGTCGTCCCGAGGCTATTCTAGGTGCTGCGTCACCTTATTATTGGGCCAGGCCCATGTAATTTCGAAATACTTAAGTATAGGCTGTTTTTAGAGTCCGTATGTGTGGGGAAACAAGAGTTAGGGTTGATTTCGGACCCCTCCACCAAGGGCCACGAAATTCCCCTCTTCCTCCATATATACAGCCCTTAGGGCACCGCTTAGACCTTGGGTTTTGTTTAGATTAAAAGTTCGCCATAGCTGCAACTTCACAGCATTTCGCTTGTGTTCAACGACTGCATAAAGGCGCCACGTAACCCCACCTTGATCAATAAAGCTTTCATCTTATATTCGCAATATCCAGATTGCAATCTCAGTTTCTTGCTTGTTCTTCGCTTGCTCGCAGGAAACAGGCCCTCGTGGTCGTTGATCGTGTTCGCGTGGTCAATAACCCTCGGAAGTTGGTTTAGCGATTGCTAAGGCGCGACGCCTCGCGACGATCGTAGTCGGATCGCCAAGGTCGACTCCCACGTAAACGATAGCCACCATCTCATCGAAACATCGGGACACCTTTGCCTCTATCAATGGGTTTTGTTTAGATTAAAAGTTCGCCATAGCTGCAACTTCGCTGCATTTCGCTTGTGTTCAATCGACTGCACAAAGGCGCCACAGTAACCCCACCTTGATCAATAAAGCTTTCATCTTATAT